>WYDI02007137.1:0-78366 GCA_009867235.2 Psittacus erithacus
GGGAAGGACAGGTTGTGGGGGGAAAACAAGCAGGCTACATGCTTTGTCTAATTTACGACTAAGCTTAAACCACGACACAAATAATGAATGAAGCATAATGCAAACAGAATTATTAGAATAATTAATCCTGACTACAACTGAAATAGAATTTAAATTATGATAATATCCTGTAGAGTCCAGATGTATTCCCTTCCTCATTTTTCCCCAAAGAGATTACTAGCAATGCCAAAAAACAAGGTCTGAGAACTTTCCATGAAGGCACTATACCAAGAAAGAGTTTGCTTTTGAAAGCAAACAAATTTACAGGATGTCTATAGAAAAGCATTACTTTACAGATTATGCTGCGTGACAGCACTTCTGCGCTGTGCTGTTTCATGTTATTTCCATATTGTAAAGACTGGAGAAACTTAGTATTTTTAGTTTAGAATTTCAGGTTCCTTCAGACATTTTCCTAATGATGGAAACAAAAGAACAAGAACATTTTATATAATAGTGTTGATAGAAGAAATAGACTTGACAAAAACTACATTTTTAATGACTCCTCCTCCACTCTGGAAAAAGGTACATTTAGAAGTACGTACTCTTATAGTAGAAACATTTTTACTGATGTCTCCAGATCTGCGATTTCCTTCTGTAAATTTAGCTGTCTATAAAAAGCACAACAGTATTTTTTGAAGTACTTTCCTTATACTTTGAAGTTACCTTCCTAGATCACCAGCGTATATTTCTATTCTCCTCCCACCTACAGAGTCATGTGTATGCATATCTGTTCAAGTGGATGCTTTGTGGAACTGTTTCTCCATGCACCCTACACAATCTCATACCTTTTTAAATCGTTCACCAAAGCAAAGTGCTCCTCTTCTGCTATTCTGCTATTCAACTTGGCTTTTAGCTCTTCGCAAGTAGAATGCAAAGCTTCCAGCTGCTTCTGATACTCTGCTATCTCTTTTTCTTGACTCTGTTTCTTATCTTCTAAGATCATTATCTGTTTGGTCAATTTTGAAGCTTTAGGAAGAAAAAAACCCCACAATTGAGCACTGCAGAACTAAATCAACTAATTGAACTCCAGCTACACCAGTAGTATGTTAATTCTCAGTTGTTTGCAGCATTCTGTAACAGTGGATTTGTCAGTTTGTTTTGTATTTTAACAGTTTAGTTTGGTGTGGTGTGTGTTGTGTTTGTCCCCCATCTCTCCCCCAAGCAGTTTGTTTTGGAAAAGTGCTAAAGCTTTAAGACTGCTTCTTTTCAGGGCTATAAGCTATTTGCTCACTGAAATGTCATTTTACTTTCAAAAAAATCCTATGATTCAGATTTTACTAATTTAGGGAAGAACCTAAATGGAACATGACTTTTGTAGCCTAGTAGGTAGAGCACACATTTCAAACCTGCCTAGTTTCTGTCCACTGATCTCTGAGTTTTTCCTGTAGTATGCATTTCAGTCACCAAATATGCTGCCAAAACAGTTGTAGAAACTGAATGGAAGATCAGGGTCCTTGTTTCCTTATAAGAACTCCAGCAACAGGTAACAAAATCTGTCAGTGTTTCCTAGGGATGTTGTGACAACTCACACCACATCGCTATTTGAGATTTGGAAAGAGGAACACCTGATTTTGGGTCACTGTTTGTCCTTTGGGCTTGGGTATGAATTTTTATCTTCTAGACACAGGTGGATATCTATATCTATATAAAACTAAACAAGAAACTCAGAAACTTTAATTGCAGAAAGGAAAGTATTTATGAAATTAGGTGGCAAATGAAGAAAAAAAATTCAGCAGTGGAGTTTTGCAACATAAATTCACTTAATGAAATTGTTCTCATCAGTGACTCACATGAATCTGGCACAATTAAACATTTTTCAGAACATCCTAATCTGTGAATAAAAATTAAATTTTGCTTTTTAAACTTCACTAAGAAATCTTACTTGCGGTTTTGGGATTTTAAATTATAACACACTTGTTCTTTTTCTAATATCAACTCAGACTAATTAAGAACTAGTGTCCAGAGGAATCTGTAGCTGCAAAAAATAATTATCAGCAGAAAAATCAATCTCAGTCAAGAAATATTTACAAGCAAGACAACAAATAGCTAGTGTTCCAAATTCAGGCAAGTACAAACCTCTGATAAAACAGCAACAGATAACAGATTATTATTTGAGGATGCATGTAAATTTAAGCAGTATCAAATTATAAAAGTGTGAAATCAAATACTGCTGCATGTAATTAACTATATTAAGCGATAAAATTTGGTTATAAAGCAGAAAATTAAAAACCCTACAAATTCTAAATTGAAATTTAAATAAGCAAATACCCCATAAATACCAACCTGTAAAATTTAAAGTGCTTTTAAATTATTTAAAGGAGTGTATTGCTGTTTAACAGGTCTTGTCACATCTTCAGAGGAAACAGATCAAACTGGAGTATGCTGTAGAGTGTCAATAGGTGATACTGACATTTCTTCTCAGTATCAATTGACATCTGAGAGCTTCATTTCATATTAGGGTTACCTACATTCAGCAATGCTTTGTAGGCACATACGAAGTTAAAAAAAAAACAAAACAAAACAAAACCTACCCGCCCAGCCCCAAAAAACACCAAAACAAGCCCCCCATCCCAAAACAAAACTAAACTTGCAGAACCATCTTTGGTGTAGCTAAAATGACTAGCAACTGAAGCACTTTACCTTCTTGAACATGCTGTCTGTGAGTATCTTTTGCTTTAGCTTGTTGAATTTTGAGCTGCTTCATCAACAATCCGTTTTCTTCCAAAACCAGCTTGGCTTGAGTTTGCAGCTGCTGCCTACAGTGACAAGCAGCTTATAAATTAAATGTAATTCAAATATTAACTTATGTCCAAAGCAAAAATGCTAACGGCTTCCAACAGTGTGAAGTTACAAAATCATATATCAACTTCTTTAAAGAACAAATTATCCTAAGTGAAATGGTCCCAGCTTTCTCAGACTTCTCTCATATGAGAGAATTAAAGCTACATAATAGTGCCAGATGACTTGGAGACTGGTATAGAACTACTAAGTGAACCAAATTTGTTTTCAAAACAAAACCCTTATACCTTTATAACATCCTATTTAACCAAATCTATACAGAAAATAAATACTTCTATAGTTCTGCTTGAGGAGGCTCTCACTGAAAGTCAGTTGATGTTATTGGTTAAATCTAAAGAGATTAACACTGGAAGAGACACACTGAGTAGACTCAGTGTCATATGGTCCCTTCCATACAATTACCACCTGTATCATCAGTGCAGTAAAAATGTTTACAATCACTACTCACAGTGGATGCTATTGAAAAACCTGTTACACTGGTTAAGAATCATCTTCCAGTTTCCACTTTAGGTTTGTTTATGGTGAATGAACACCCGCTTGTTCTAAACTCTGCCCTCAGTCCCATAAATATAGCTTATGTAGTTCTTTGTATGCCTCCTGTTCCTGAGGTGCATACAGAAAGCAACATTGTCCTTTCTCAGCCTTTGTTTTGCTACATGAGAAAAGCCAATCTGTCTAAACTCCAAATAAGAGGCTCACCTTTTCCTTGGCTACAGCACAAACGCTTTCAGCTTTGTTTCCCTGTACTTATATATGGATAACTGGGACTCTCCAGATTTCCATGTAATTGATTATTGCCCAGCCTCTAGTAGAAGGATCTATTCTAACATTACCCAGGACTAGACTGCCTTTATTTTTCCCTTTACAGCTGTTGCCCTAAAAAGCTCACAATCATCTTGTGATGAACCAGTATGACCAGTCTCTTTGCCATCTCAGTTCCTAACTGACTTAGGTAAATTGTTACTAAGCCTCATAAGTATTTTACACAATTTAATTCCATTATGTTTGCAAGATTCTTCTAATGCCCTATTCCAATGAAAAACTGAGGCACATTCCTACTATTAGTAAAAGTATAAAAGTTAAGCATGTAACTTGCAAACTCTGGGACAGAATTACATGAGCTTCAGATGCAAAACTGCACATTCACGATTTAATCTTTACTCCAAAATTATTCCAGGCATTGTAGATCAGCACTGTCCCTACAAGACATAATCATGACCCTATTAACTCTACAGCAAAACTTAATTTGCTTCAAGGGAACAAGATTTTTCCTTAAGGGCTGTCTTAAAAGTTTGCATGCAACAAGCAAAATAATGAGTAGGGTTTGAATTAATTTTTAGGAATATTACTTGCCATTCTGTAGGGGTAACAAAGTTATTTTTATTTAATTGTTCATGCAGGTCTTCATTCTCCTTCACCAACTTTTCAACTTGAACTTTAAAATTCTTCATATCTTTCTGGAAGAGAAAGGAATCCACATAAAATTCTTTAGAAGTATTCTGTTTTAATTTTTACATCAACAAAAACTTATAAATATACATGCCTACGTGCCTTCTAATTCTTCTGTTAAAAACATATTCTTTCTATTCACCTTTAATTCAGATGTGCATACTCCACTTCTAAATGGCTTCAATCTACTAATATTTGATTAAAAATAATATAGATATTTGAATTGTGTCACACTTTTGCCAAGTGTCATTTGAGTTAAGCAAGTTGTAGATACTTAAAATATGGATTTAAAAAAATAAAATTCTGGAAATTACTAGATGATACTATATATTATCAGTACGAATGACATGAATTTGAATATGGCAGGCTAATACAATGATTTACAGTAATATAAAACCCTTGATGTTTTCTGCTCATTATATGGCTTCATTTTTTGAAGGAAATAAATTATTTTGAAAACCTGTGGCAGCTCTTATATGAAGCAAATCACCATTTTTCAAAGACCCACTGGCAAAAAAGTACTTCTAAAGAGCAAGGAGAGTACTCATTCCTGAAATAGCTGTAAATAAATATTCTTCTACCACAAAATCCACAGACTTGTAACTGGAAAAACAGCTACACATGCCACTGAATCCACTGTTTTGAATCACAATAGTAAACTCTTTCTACCACTGACTGTGTTTATGTCTTATTCTATTCAGAGAATCCAATTCTTGTACATGCCAGTGTAGTGCTTGCTTCTAGATCTGAACAGGCTGACAAAAAAAAGCAAGCCAAGTAGGATAAGGTAGTACAGTAACTATGCATGGAAAAGTAAAACAAAGTCACTTTTAATTTTAGCCATAAAACAGCTTTGACAAATACCTTAAAAAAAATTCAGTAATTTATTTCTACTTTAGTGTAAATGTTCTTTAAGTGGCAACTTGCCTCATGTTCTAGATATAAATCTTCCTTTTCTCTTATTCTGTCTTCATAAGCCAATAGAAGAGGTGACAAATACTTCATATCCAACTAAAAAAATAATCAATCCACATAAATCAATCACAAACCACAATCTTATCAATATTTTTACTATTTCTCCTGTTACATATTGTTACTTTTAAAAGCTGGTTTTGTATATACCTTGCAGACAAAAGTGCAAGGCTTATACAAACATGCAGACCACTACATGCAAAATAATGCTGCAGAAACACTTCAGAGCACCACTTCAGGGACAAGCTTTGGAAAGGACAAGGCTGGATGCTATGTCTGCACACCTCACTAAGAAGCAGCTATTACTTATATATAAAACAGCAGAATACGTATGCAAATGAATATGAAACCAAGCAGAGAATACAGTTAATAAATAATCGAGCCCAAATTTATTACTAAGTAGGAAAGGAATTTTTACACTCTCAAACCTGCATCTTTAAAACTAAATACATACGTATGTACTTCTTGGATATTATAGCTAGAAGGACAGAGCAGAAAGAGGACTTCCCTATTTCTGTACAGTTCTGAATAATGATGAGAAAGGAAAATTTAAGATCTGATTAGCATTTCAAGGAAAAATTGTTTCACATATTACAAATTCACAGACTATTTGTCTTCTCCTTGCCAGAAATTCATAAGCACCTGGTAGACCCATGACCATTCCTACCATCAGAATCACTGAAATACACTATTTTCTTTTAGCATCATCTTAAAAATAATCACATTATTAAGAAGATTAACAATTAAGAAGATTAACAATTCAACAATATTCCTTTAAGCAAATCGTATGCTAGACAACACTAAGGGAAGATGGAAGATGGTACTTATGATTCTCAGGGTAACACAACTTCTACTTAATTTACATTCAGTAGTTCAAAGTTGGTGATTATATGCAGCCTGGAGCTGCAACCGGAGCTGCACACTTCATTGCAAAGTTCTGATCTACATCTTTTTATGCAACAAACATGAATGTTTATAATGTTTTACTTGTATGTGATGGTTCAGCTGAGCAACTAAGCAATATCCTGAATATTTCAGATCCTGTAAACAAATTCTACTACTTTAGTCAGAAAGGAATGAGCAGGGAAGTGAAAATATTACTTAACTTACCAGCCATGGTGGCGGTGGTCCTTTCATGGGTAAACTTTTCAGTTTTAGATGCTAAAGGAGATTTTTAAAAAGATACTGAAATTATTTCCTGCTCTTTGAAGTACCAATGACTGTCCATTGTAATCACAAGTATTACCCTAAACAAGCTTATGTTTCTAATTACATGTGTTGCATATGTAATACACACTCAACAATAAGTCACCAAAACTGGAAGTTCAGTATCTTATTAATACAAGAGAAAGTCTAACTTCTTACAAGTTAGACTTAATGATAAATGCTTATTTTGAATTTCAGGAAAAGCCTACACCATTTGTCCAATTTGGAGTAAAAAGGCTTAAAAACGCAAGGATGAATCAAAGAACAATAGGACACTTCAGTAAAAAGTGCTTTTATAACCAAGATTCTTACCTCTTCTTGGGCCAATGGCCTGAATTTAGTTTGATAGCGACTTAACTCTACATTTAAACGATGAACTGTCCTTTTCAAAGCATCATTTTCATCTATCAGTTCTTGCGCTTGTTGTCTGAGAGAAAGCAATTCTGTAGCCTCCTCTATCAAAACAAACATCCAACAAGAAATTTCAATCAAAATTCAAGGAATGTTAACAATAATTTGTAAATTGTATGGAGAAAACCCTCAGTAAGCTAGAGTCATAAAAGAACTTCTCTCAAAATACTACAACGGAATAAGCCCATGAAAAATTAGTAACAAGGAAATATTACATTTCAAACCGCCAACTAATTCTTTTTCATGACCATGTAAGTATTCCTTGACGAAATTTTTTACAGATGTAGAAAAACCTGTTCGGAAAATACTCTCCACAGATACTTGCTCAAGTCAGCAAGTGAAAACCTACTATTGCAGGAATAGCTTGTAAGAAGTTAGAAAAATCGAACTGGTAAAAATGGTAACTACATATGTTTCTCCCACCTTCTCTATGTGACTTCTCTGCTTCTTTAAGTCTTGTGTTTTCTTGTTTTAGTCTCTTCAGCTTTAATTGCTGTTCTTCCATTTGCTGTTTTGCTCCCTGAAATTGCTGGACCATAGCCTGGTATGCCTTTTTCAAAGACAAGTTTTCTTGTTTTAGTTCTCTGAACTTCTTTTTACTCATATTTTCCTGTGCTTGTCTTGCCTGTGTAGACACATCTGTAATGCCATAGTACAATGTATTTAAATAATTTTCAGACTTTGAGTTTCAGCAAATTGTAATACTTATTTCCTAATTTTAGCATTATGTGTGAATGACACTTGTAAGACATTAATCAGCTTATAGCTCCCAGAAGATAAGGCCAGAAAGAATAAAAAAGTGGATTTGGAAAGAGAGCTACATAGTAGAGTGGCTGCAGGCTCCCACCTTCTCTTTCAGACACTGAAAATGTTCCTTCCTTAAAGGGAAAAGAAAGTGTCAGCAGATCTCCCTCTTCCCTAGTGACTAGAGAGGTAAAACAGAAATATCCACTGAATTGTATGCACCTTGCATGGCTCAGACAATCCTTTTGTTCCCTCCTTAGTTTTATCCCCCATGTAATGAAAGTTTTAACAGGCTTCAATGATCTGTTATTGAACAGAAGTTACTTAACAGTCCTTACAGAAGTAAAACTTAAGGTCATCTCCAAAATCATGGATATACTTGTTGCACCAGTAATAATGGATCACACATTCAAATTTTTCTTTCATCTGTGGGGGCAGAAAAGCTTCTTAAAACAAAGGCTGAGATTTTACTCTTACCATCCGACTTTTAAGAGTCAGCATTATCTAACAGCATGTAGGCGTGAATATAACTTAGTACAGAACAGATCCCTAGTAAAGAATATATATAGATTTGGAGCTATCTCTTGTAACTGATGACATATGACAGCTTAATGTGTTTAGTAATATTTCAGGCACTCATGGTCATTGTAAACTTCCTGTGTGAAGGCACAGGATACTTGGACAGCACAGAAATACACAAAAACACAGTAACTCATGACATATCCCACCCACGTGACACACAAAGCTCAGAAGGTGCTGTGCCTGGAACTGTTACATGAATGCAGTAACATACAAATAAGGCATTAGACAGATCACGCATCTTCTATCACTGTATGTTTACCACTTCAGTTGCAATGGAATACTTAATAATAGTGACACCCTCTAGTGTAGATGAAACTTAAGGGATTGGAGAGTTCTAGTCTGACTTTATTACATCATTTCAAAATCATTTATTTAAGATTTCAAAAGTCACTCAGATGTAAAATCAAAACAAGTCTAAAACACTTAACAAAAACCCCAGAACTACTGTTTTTATACATATGACAAAGCACTTGGCACTTTCCCACCTCCTGTACAGGAGAATTGCTTCCCCTTCTTCCCCCAGTTTTGGCTTAGAGAATACAAGCAGGAAAATATATTTTTACATACATATGCGTATTATGAAAGTGAAGACACGTAGTAATGTAACAGAAAAATCAGAAGTACCTGGGGATGGGGGAGGCTTTCCACAGATCAGATTTTCAGCTAATGATTTTTCTTCCTAGCCGTGAAATAAAGAATTAGACAATCTGCTTTAAAAGTTACTTTCTGAAGTACTCTGAACAGCATCACTGCTGAAGAACTTAAGAAACATAACTTTTGAAGCAGCTTCTTTTGTATCAACAACTTGTCATTTATGCATCTTTACATCATTTTGTCACTTACCACTGCCATCAGTCACTTGTGGACACTTGAAACTTAGTATTTTCTTCAGCTGTCAGAGATGTACAGTCCACAAAACAATTTTGTCATTGACATAAGAGATACATAAGCATAAAGCTTCTTGAACAAACAGGATGGATAACAGCTCCCAATTTTTATTTTGTATAAAATAAGACTTTAGGATAGTAAATTACGACATGAACTGTCAGTCCCTAACTGTGACTCAGTGAATAAATCAAAATGTAAAATATATGTGGTTAAGGACTTGAAAAAAGTGACCTTAGCAGTGGAACAACTGACCATTTTTGTAAATAACGTTCTAGCAACATGATCCAGGAAACTAAACTTTCGGGTATTCTTTTTCAAGCTTATGAAATCGTGCAGATGGGCCCAGCTGGAAAACTAGATGAAAATTTGCTGAAGCCAGGCTTAAACTTGAAAATTAACAGTAAGAGACATCTCTTGCTACACAACATGATGTCTTTCACTCTCAGTTTCATTCTTTCACATGAAGAACAAGAGAAGATATATTTAAAAATGAATTAACAAACCCCAACTTTTACATGGCCTATTTACCTATATAGTCATACTTTTTCAGGAGGAATTACTAGCCATTCTTGTACACCAAACGAAAAATATTCCCTAGTAGCAATAATTTTCTTTTAAGTGACTGTAAACTATCAGCTATTACAAAAATTTACAAATTAACCTTCTTACCTTTAAATTCAAGCCAAGATGTTGATCTTCTGCCAAATTAAAACAGATTTTTCAGTCAATTAAAAAAAAAAAAAAGGCATTTGTAAGTCTGTAAACTGTAAGGGTTCATATGGATATGTAGCCATATATATACTGCAAAAAAATGTAAGACAGTCCTCCCAAAATCACAAATTACATCACTAATTTTCCATTCTCTCTCTCATGGTGTATCTGGATACTGATGTGAGACCTTATTTCACCTCATGCAGTATAGATGCAACTATGGAAGAAATGAAGCTGTATTGCCATCTTCCACAGTTATTTAATAAGTTCACTAAAGGACAAATGAAACATTTTTATCGATTTTACTGAGCTTGAATTCTATTGCATCTCTGAATGAGGCACGTGCAAATCTGACCACTCTGAAGATCTGCAGTACTTGCTATGTAGAAGTAGGATTAGAAACCATTTATGCATCTCATTATTTTCAGTTTAATGCATCCACTTCCCAAATGGCTCCCAAAGCAACCCATTGTTTCTGAATAATGTTCTCTATAAAGTTTTTCAAATAACTCTACTGAAATAATATTGAAATAATACTGGGAGCCACATAACACTGAGAAAGATAAAGATTTTTCCAAAACGACTCAGTTCTGCTTCATATTTTATATTCAACAGCTGGTAGACTTCTGCCATCCTCTGTCAAAACTGCATATTGCAGTTCTGCAACAAATTCTGATACCCACTTCTCCCGATTTTAAAAGAATTGACAAGATAATTATGTAATAAACTCGTAGCTGTTCCTACTCTCTTGTTGTATTTTTAATTTCACAATATTCTATTGTCACAAGAAAATAGGCTAATGATACGTCCAGTTATGAACCAAATGTCCCTGATTTAATCCATTTACTTCCTGCAAAAAAATTATTTGTGAAGCTTAATGATTCACAGCTTAGGGTGACAACCTGAGACTGATGATCATATCCAGCTTTCTATTGTCAAAATCTTGTCCTGATGTACAGTTTTAAGGCCCAGAACTTAAAATATGGCAAGAACAATACCACTTCCCTAGAAAGAATAAACAATCTGGTATCTTGCTACTTGAATATTAAAAAAAAATAAAAATAATCTTGCTGATGATTTTCAGATATTAATTTTTTATCCAAGAAAAGATGACTGATTAAAAATTTTTTCTTTTATCTCTTCATTTTTTCTTTTTTTTTTTTCCCCCCTAGCATTGGTAGTTGCTACTGGGTTTTTTGGGTTGTGGGGTTTTTTTTTGTTTTTTGGGGTTTTTTTTTCATTTTTTTGAGCACAGTAATACTCCAATTGTTTCCAGAGTATAAACTGGATTGATTCTGCCACATGTATCAACAGAAACGTAAAGAATGGCTGTACTAGACAAGACAAAGAGGTCACAAAACTCTCCCCACACCACCTCCTTTTACATTTTTTGCATTGCCCTTTTTCTTAAAAGGAATATATAACTTTTAATAAAATAAATGATAGAATGATAGAATGGTTTGGGTTGAAAAACACCTCAAGATCATCTAGTTCCAACCCCCTGCCATGGGCAGGGATGCCTCACACTAGACCACGTCACTCAAGGCTCTGTCCAGCCTGGCCTTGAACACTGACAGGGATGGAGCATTTACCGCTTCTTTGGGCAATCTCAGTGCCTCACCACCCTCATAGAGAAGAGCTTCTTCCTTATACCTATTACTTCCCTTGTTTAAACCCATTTCCTCTTGTCTCATCACTACAATCCCTGATGAAGAGTCCTTCTCCAGCATCCTTGGTAGGCCCCCTTCAGATACTGGAAGGCTGCTATGAGGTCTCCATGCAGCCTCTCTCTTCTTCAGGCTGAACAGCCCCAACTTTCTCAGCCTGTCCTCATATGGCCTGATCATCCTCATGGCCCTCCTCTGAACTTATTCCAACAGCTCCATGTCCTTTTTACGCTGAGGACCCCAGAACTGCACACAATACTCCAAGTGGGGTCTCACGAGAGCAGTAAAGGGCCAAAGCAGAGTAGAGAGGCATATTACATGACAGGGCATACTATATGAGAAGGCATACTGTATTAGAGGGTAATACTATATGATAATTTTTCTTCTAAGGGGAAATAAGGGCCTTAAAAGGTATGCATTTTGATGTACAGTAAACTTATTTACCTTGTATTTGCACATTTGACTCATCCACCAGCACCTGAAACTCAGTTTCATGAGAAGGCGCCTCTTTCTTTTCAGCATTTGTACTAGGAGATGATAGAAACTCTTCCTAAGCAAAAATAACACAAGCCAAAATCATGGTAACACTGTTGAAATAGCTTATGTGTCTTGACATCTGCATGAAATCTTCAGTGTACTACTGTCCCAGTCGCACCTGGAATTCTACTCCAATATTTTAAGACAATAGATTAGAAGACATACTCATTTTTGCTTGTTTTAGGGCTCTATGCACATAAAATCTAAACCTTACAACGATCAATGGGAGGTAAGAAACTATAATAGCCATTTAGTTCACTGGGCAAATATCCCTGTTACCTTATTCAGTCACAAGAGCCTACGAAATTATCCTGCATTTGCTTGTTTGCTCTTAGTAAAAGGTCAACCATTTATCTACTGTATCACAGCACTGAGGGACTCAGGAATAATTTTTAACACTGCCTTTGCTGCTTTTCCCCTGTTAATGGGATACAAGTGTCCCACATATTCCACCCACTCCCTTTTTTTACCTCTCATTCCCTCCTCTCTCTATCTCTTCAGTTAGGGGTATTTTCTGGTTTCTTTCATGTACATAGCATTTTATTGCCTCTTTACTATTCAGTTACTTCTTCCTGTTTGCTAAACTTTTTCCATAATTTTAGGCTGAATTTTAAATGTGTCTTAGGAGTATTAAGCTGCCCATTGCTTGTTACTGCTTGTTAAGAGAATGCAGAACTGTAACATAGAAAACTCCAGCAGTCTTCAAGACAACAATTATTTTGTTTGATTCTGAGTACCCTGTCTCTATCTAGGTCTCTACTTTTACATGGTTAATGATTCAGTATTGTGCTAATGAGTACAGTCCCTACTGCTTTTAACAACCTACTTATATAACTGCTATGCTCAACAAAAAATATTAGATATTTTAAAAGACTAAATTATGCACAATTACTATATACAATACCAATGTTTTCCTGATGACAAAAGGCACCTAATAATCAGGAATATGCAATCTGAGATCAACAAATGTAACCCAGGTAGGAGTAAAGGAACCACAAAAAGAAAAATGTGAAATAAAAATTTATTAAATGTCTGAAGAATAAGCAGAGAATGAAAAGCCTTAGAAATATTTAATATTTGCATGAATATATTAAAATATGGTAAAGGAATGAACACATTTGAAAACCCTACCTTTTTCTTCTTGCAGGAAACAGCATAAATAGCATTGGTGCTAACATTTTCTCCCCTTCTCTCATTACTCTGACAGCTAGACTCTGCCTCTTTCTCAGCATCCAAAAGATAGGTATCCATGTCCTCATCCTCACCATAATTGCGTGATATTTCCAGGGACTGCACAGGAGATCTGTCACTACCATCAAAATTCCAGTTGGGACTGAAAGTAGAAAGCAGTTTAAAGTCTGTTTTAGCATTGCTTACTCTTCCATAAAAATAAACACTAATAAAGTAGAACCATGGTCTTACAATATACACAAGTCCAAACAGCCAAAACAAACAGACATCTAGGCTTCTGTTAGCTGCAATGAGGAATATAGCCTATGTACATGCTTTAAAATAGACGATTAACACGGCAGCTACATTTTCTTCTCTGTGTTAAAAAGAAAGCCAGATCAGAGATAGAAGGCTGCTAACTCTACTGGAAGAAGAGTCTGAAATAACTACTTAGCACAAAAGAAGTATCTGATGTAATTCAGATGATTACTCAGTGATAACTGTTTATATAACTGATTGTCATTTGGCAGAAATAATACATGGTTTTACATGTGACTGCTGTACAATCCAAATCTCCATGTCATGCATACAGTGAAAACTGTATACATAACACCACTTTATAAGAAATGGTGTAAAGACCGCAGATGCTTCAGACCCAATTTATGATGTAATGAGAAAAAGTCAGTAGATATAATAGCAAGAGTCTGCTATAACTCTTTAGAAAAATTGTATCATTGGCAAATTCTATTTCTAATACAAGGTATCAAACCACAAAATATACACTACCCCATTCCAATCTCTGTGGCTGTAGCATATGGTTCAAAACATTCCTGTTCCACATAGCTGGAATCACTTTCAGAAAGTGATCGCTGCCGAGGCTGAGGAATAGCAACAGTGCGCCCTGTTAGTGTTGTTGCAAGGATAGCAGCTGCTAGAGCTGATCTGGAGCAAAAGAGAATAAAGCAATGAAATAATAATGATGTCTCCTCTATACTCCACATTTTATGCCTTTTTTTTTTTTTTTTTGTTGCAAAATGTTTTCACTATTTAAGCAAAGCAAAACAGTTAACAGGCATCAGCAACAAAACTCCCAAAGCAAAGCACAAAACTGGGCAAGCTATTTTAACACAGCTATCTTAAGAGTAAAGTACAATACCTACTGGGTTTTCCAAATCATATGCATGAAAATCATGGAATATACTGAGTTACATTCCCCAAATTGAAACAGATAACTTACAGTACTTAGAATTCACTTTAGCCATAACAATACTACCTGGCATTGTGTTGAAAAAGTGTTCCATATTCTGTTATTTTGCCTTCTAGTTTCCATTATTCCCTAATCTGAACCTTTTACCGGTAACTGAAGCTGTTAATAAACGCTGGCATATTGCAGAGTAGGGCAAGTACAAGTAGACAGAAGCGCCTATTTGTGGGATGCTGCGGAGAATAGGGAAGAGTAAGATGTAGAGGAAAAAACAAGTAGGAACAAAGATTAAAGGAGAGAAACAGTGAGGACTGTAAAAGAAATAACAGCAACTGGAGGTCAAAAAGGAAGAGGAAATGAACTAGGATTAAGTAGGAATGTTGCAGACACTAGAAAGACCAAGGAAGACAACCAGAACTGAACTAAACAGAGAGAAAACAAATAAAAAACTGTAAGAAACTACAAATGAAAAGAAAAATAAAGTTCTATTTTCTATTTATGCAGCTTTCCTCTGCAGCTAATTCAAATCCAATCCAGCATGGGTTTACATGCTAGTTTTTTAAGCCCCTGCTTTTTTTAATATAAAGTGGCATGTTAGTTACATTAAATTTACGCTTTCCTAATGAGCTAAAATTTCCTGACTCGTGGTACTAATACTGTTACAGTCCTATACTCTGCTGTAGCCAAATTCAAAATGGCCCCAACTTTAAACAGTTAATTTGTCTTTAATTGACTCAGATTTATAATAAGTTATATATTCATAATGGTCATTGTCCTAATTATTCAGCATGCTTAGGAGTGGAAGAAAAATAGAAGTCTTTAAAATTCAAAGAAGGAAACTGCCCCAGTTAAAAATATATTCTATTTATGAAAGGGTTTACATAAATACTACAAGGACATGCAATTCTTCTAATCATGCTTTTCTAGTGTAATATTGCAGTTGAGGAAGAAAAAACCAAACCAAAACAAAGAACTAGACACCTACCTGGGCCTTTCTGGAGAAGGGTTTGGACTACGAGGGGGAGGGGTGCGGGGAACTGCAGGTTTAGGAGCTATAGTAGCAGCAGGGACCAGGCCATGAGCTACATGTTTCTAAACAATTTAAAATAAAATTAGTTGACAATGACTTTAAGGATCACAATTAAAAAAACAAAAACAACACAGAACTGAACATGCACAAAACCTAACAATGAAAAATAACATAAAAAGCACAATTACATGCAATTAATGTAAACAGACTTTAAATGGTTCCAAGTTTAACTTGTTAACATGTATGAACATGTTAATGAAGGTAGAAATATAATTTACGTAAGACCTATGCATGTAGGTTTTCCATCCACTATATTACAATCTGCAAAACCAGAATTTGAACTTACTGAATTCAAGTTTGGCTTGGTCTGGTTTGTTGTTTTGTTTTTTTTTCTTCTGTATATATACAAGAGAAAAGAAGCAGTAGAAATTTACAAAATGTAACATTAAATACCAGCTCAGAAAAACTGGGGCTGGAGTTCCTTACAAAGAGTACTTTGAATGGAATCACATAATGGTTAAAGTTGGAGGGGGGCTCTTGCAATTACCTAATCCAAGTCCCTCCTCAAAGCAGGATCAACTAGAAAGGGCTGCTTGGGACCCCGTCCAGTTGGGTTTGGAGTATCTCCAAGGGTGGAGACTCCACAACCTCCCTGGGCAACCTGCTCCATCATCACAGTATTTTTAAAATTATTATTGTGGACCACCCTTACATGGTCCTTACAGTATATTTTTATATTATTATATTTAAGTTGAATTTTTTGTGTTTGTATTTGTGCCCATCTGCCTCTTGTCTTTTCTCTACGGATCAGAAAATACTACTTCATAACCAAGCACATCATCTTTTTTATGGAGTAAACCAGGCTAAGTTTCTGGTATTTCTGCAACAGGTTGGATGTTTTGTCTGTTTTCTTTGTTCATGCATGCGTGTCCCCCCACAGTTATTCCTGGTTGTCTTCTCCAGCAAGGTAATGAACAGGTGAACTGTGGAATATTTCTGCCTTTACAGGAAGGCGCATCAAGTAACTAAATGGTGCATTAGAAAGACTTTCTTTTAACTCGGTCTTACACTGCAAATGCTTTTTAATTCTAGAAGTCTGTCTGGTATGCACCATTTTGTTAACTAAAGACTATTAACAGTGGATGTCTTACTGTGATTACCAGGGAATACAGCTGACAGAGAAGGATGCTGTCATACCTCAACGTATGACAATATAAGACCAATACTTTGTTTTCATTCTAGTAACAAAAAAATCCACTTCAATTACTCCAAGAGCGCTGGATGCCAACACCTGCACCGTTGCTAGCAATCCTACAACCCTTGGCTGCTCTAAGCTTTCACTATGAGCTTTCGTTCCCTCTGCAGCAGCGACTGTGCGCTCGGAAGATCACCTCCACAAGCGCTAGCCGCGACCGAGCTGCGCGTCCGCCAGGAGATCCTGCCCCGACAGCGCCGGGAGAGAACCGCATCCCACCGGGCGCTCCGCAGCAGACACGCAGGCCCAGAACTGAGGGAAGCACCGCATCAGCACCCGGTCCCCGCACACCTTTTCTGTGCTTAGGATTTATCTTTCTTCCCGTTTTTCACTTTAAAGCGCTCGGCCATCACCGGCATCAACCGCAGGGCGCGGCCACCTTCCCCGAGGGCCTCCGCTCGCCCCGTCCAGGTACGGCCCCCTCCCTCCCCCGCTGACCGCGCTTCACGGGCACGGAGGCGCTGAGCGGCCGGAGCGGTACTCACGAAGGCGCCCCTGCAGCCTCTCCTGAAGCTGAACGCCATCGGCACTTAGAGGGAACGAGTCGCCTCCGTCGTCGCCGCCGCCACCACCGCCTCCCGAGTACTCGCTCTCCGCATCGGACGCTTCTCTCGTCGCGATCCGCCTTGTAACAACGGCGAGACAGATTTGCGGCGGGTTTGCGCTCCCCCAATCAGTACGCACCTTACTCACTCCTCTACCGGCCTTAGCAACCTACCAGTGGTGAGGACCGCCCCACCCCGCCTCCTCATTCGCTCACGGGCAGCGGAGCTCTCGCTTCCTATTTGCTGGCTCCGTTGTCAGCCAGGCGCGCGCTCGGAGGCGGGCTGTTCGTGTGGTGCCGTGAGGGGACGTCTCTTTCGAGCGGCGACTGGAGCAGGGTCTCGGCCCTGCGAGGTCGGGATGCCCGGGACTGAGCTCAGCCTCTTCCGAGTAGGTCATTGGTGGCCCGGCGGGACCTTTAGGGCCGTCCCCCGCTCCTCTTGGAGGAGCCCGGGCGGGCCTGCGGGATGTGGCTCGGGGTGGTGGTGTTTGCGGGCGTACCGGCTCGTCTTTGGCTCTTGAAATCGTGCCTTACCCTCAAAGGCTCCGGTTCCCCCCTAAAGTTAGAACACTGCATAAAGCTGAAAATCGTTTCTGCCTTCTAATAATCTATCTGGAGACTTCTGCCAGGGTTGGAGGGCTGGAGATGCCTCTGGAGCCAGCTTTGTAATTGAAGCAGCCTTTCTCCAGCAAGAGTGGATGAAGGCATAGAAAAGGCAGTGTGCGTTTGTGGTTTGTTTTTATGTTGTTGTTTGTTTTGGTTTTTTTTCTAACAATCAGCGTGTCATAATTCAGATATTTTTCTTAACTGACTGTGTAGTTAGTAGAATTTTCAAGCAAACAGCCTGTATTCAAGTAAACAGAGATCCTTACTGATTGATAGGTTAACCCCAACTATAAGGTGGCATCAGAGAGGAGACAGTGTCTCTGGAGGAGACACTACATCTTACACATTTTAATAATAAAATTAAGATAGGAACAGGTTTATAAAATGTGTTAATCTCTCTTCCACATTTTTTTCTAGGGTATAACTGTTACCAATGACAACAAAAGCAAACTTTCCTGTGGCAGCAGGATCTATAGTTGTACCTTACGGGCATGTGATCGGAAATGAGAAGTGGAGAGGATCAGAGATAGCCCAAAGGCTACAAGGTAAGCACAAGCTGGAAGAGGAAAAGCAATTTGGGCAAAGCTTTCCCCTCTATCACTCAGCATGGTTAAGATTGCCTGGAATATGCTTTACTCTGTGTCTGCCTGATCCTGTATTTGTGGTGCAGTCTATGTTAGCAGGCTGAAAATTATTTTTTGTCTGTTATGTATCTACATGGTCAGTTCTGTCATACTTGCATAGCTGCAAAGCACTGCAGGGAAGGAGCAGACATCCCTTGAATTTACATGGATACTGGGACTGTGCTATCATCTCTTGGCACAGCAAACTAAATTAAAGTGATCCTTCCAAAGTAGCATGTGATAGTCTTTGCTAAAGACCAGAGTTCACCAAGAAGCTGTAGTATGTTCAAGTCTGTAGTTTGGAAGTATTATTAATTGGCGTTACTAACACACAGTACTTTGAATTTCTTATATCAGCTTTGCTTAAAAAGATGAAAAGCTTTCAAAGAATATGACGTTCATTGTCAAGTCACTAGGGTTACTGACACATTACGAAGATTATGCTGTGAAGTAATTATTAGTATATTTTCAACTACTGTATTTTTTTTCTTTTAACCATCTCACCTTCAGGGAAAATTAGACTCATCTTTGAAGATGACTTGGGACTTGTGGATTTTCATATTTCAAACCGAATTTGCATTTTATATATTTCTGAAGCAGATTTGGTTGCAGGGGATGAATTTAAACGAAGATTGGTTCGGTTTAGAAATGTAAGTACTACACAGAGAAAAGGAAGAGTTTTCAGTTGGTATTTGTTTATTCCATGCTTCTGTATTATTTATAAATTCTAGTGGAGCTTAACTTTTGTGATAATTTACACCTGAAAGCTGAAAAAATAAGCAACTCTGTAACTGTTGTATTAAACCTCAGTACAGTTGCTGCAACTTCTGTTTTTCCTCTGTTCCACTTCCAGGCAGCTCATTCTCAGTATAAGTTTTCTCTCTGTTGCATTGCATCTACTTGTCATTAACAAAGTCTTTTCTCCTTTCCATACAGGCCAGTAGTCTTGGAGGAATTGTAATTGTAGAGAAGACTCAAATAAGTGATCAGTACTTCTTAGCAGTACAAAAGCTTGTTGTGCTAGAACTTGGAATGGTGTTGCTTCCTGTGGCAAATCAAGGAGAAGCTTCTCAACTTATTATTCGGCTAGTAAGTTTCTACGTTAGTGGGCAAATACTTGTTAAAATATGGGGCATGAGAATGACCTGTTTTCTCACACTCATCACCCTTTTCAGAAGGAATATCTGGGATCTTAAAGGAACATAATGTATTTTGTTGCTTAAATGTAAGAAATAAATATCCTGCAACAGTAATAGTTCAGTGGAAAGAGGGCTTATTTGGGACCAAAGGAAAAAAGGGGAAGAGTATTGGATTTTTTTAATGTGATCGTGCACTGAGGTGCCACTGAATAGCATTAGGCACTCCTCATTTCAGTTCTCTGTCAAAAATAACTTGAGATTTTGCCTTGTCTCATGCAGGGGAAACTTCCTTCTTAGTTGTTTCTCTTTTCCTTTATCCGTTCCCTGATTGCATCAAAAAGATGACAAATTCATTGTTTTAATTCATGATTGGTGTTAAGAGACTTGGCTTCCTAGTAAGACGTTGCGGATCTGTGTCAAAGCCCATAATAAGGGCACACAGTTAAGGAGGGAGCTTGTTAAAACTTCCCAGTGATAGCGTTGAACTCAGTTAAGACGAAAGGAGCTATTTTAAACCACGAAAGCAGCACCCCAGGAGAGGGCACTTAGTGTCGCTTATGGGTTTGTTTTGCTTCAGGTCCATGAACAAAGTAAGGATCACAGCAGTAACCCCTTTCTCCGTAAACAATGTTCTCGGCTGGTAGAGCCATCGGTGTTTGGGACAGTGCAACAAATTCCAGGAGTTGGGAAAACAAAAGCTCTGCTTTTATTGCAACATTTTGGAAGCATCCACCAGCTTTGCAATGCATCTGTTGAAGAGCTTGAGCTAGTAGTTGGACAAACAGCAGCGCAACAAATCTACACTTTTTTCTGCTCCTGATGGGCACAGGTAGTGCTGTTTTGGAAAACAGACTTTTTGTTTCTTAGAATTATAAAACTTTGTTTTCAATAATAGCATATTACGGCAATTTCGATAATCCTGGTAACAGTTGGAAGGTGTTGACTGATTATCTAGGTATTCTGCTGCTACCACTTTACAGCTGTTCTACCCATGTGGATTAAGCTATGAAAATTACTTTGGGAAGAGGGCTGTGAAGTGTTTTGCATCTGTCTTGTACAAAAACAAGAGAGAAAGCAGTCTTTTTGAGCATCCCTGATAAAATATGGAGAAGCAATTTGCTTGCCTGCTTTCATCTTCCAGAAGTAAACACCTTGTTATAATACTGGAAGGTGTGATCTTCTCAGTAGTTAGTTAGCATCTGTTGCTTTATAGTAATATATTTTAGAACTTTTTGGAATTCTTTTGGAAAGTCCTACAGGAATAAATCTTTGACTTTATACTAACTTATTTCTCTGGTTCTTTTTTCAGTTCACAGGGTCTTATCAAATTTATTCCCTTGTGCTTAATATCCAAAATCTTGGTTAATTAATGTTTTTCTTTTGAATATAGGTTGCAATAATAAATTTCAGTATATTTTGAAATATTATCAAGTGTAATGTATTAATTATAATATGTTCTACAAACAAAATAGTATGCAAAACTTTTATCAAAATTCATATTTGCCTTGTTCTTCCAGTATTCGTGTTTTCAAAAGTTATTTGTAAAGAGGATGATTGGTGTTCCTGACATCCTGCAACTGATTTTAAATTATATTCTTATCCTATTTATTAAGAGTAAAATTGCCTTTTCCCTTGGGTGTGCCCATTAAGGAGGTGCATGAAAAGCTGCTTTCAGTCTGCTTGCGTTTTGGATCACAGCAGGATGACAGTGGAGCAGGATTTTCAACTCCCTTTTGTAAACTAAAGAGAAGTGAATAATAGAACCTTGGCACCTTTGTGACCAGTCTCACCCGCTGGTTTGCAGATAAACCTGTGTTGTGGTTTAAGCCCACTTGGTAATTTAGCACCAAGCAGCTGTTCACTCACTCTTCTCTTCTCCCCTCTGGGTGGAATGGAGAGGAGAATCAAAAGAATGTAAACCCCACGGGTTGAGATAAGAACAGTGCAGTAACTAAGGTATAACACAAACCACTGCTGCTACCACCAATAATAATAAGAGGAATAACAGGAAGAGAATATAAAATTAAAAATGGAAAGGAGAAAAAAACCACCAATAAACACAAGTGATGCACAATACAATTGCTCACCACCTGCCAACTGATACCTAGCCTGACCCAAGCAGCGATCTGGGCCTTCCGGGTGACTCCCCCCAGTTTCTATGCTGGGCATGACGTGCTGCGGTATGGAATACCTGTTTGGGTCAGGTGTTCTGTCTCTGCTTCCCCCCAGCTTCTTGTGCCCCTTGTCCCTGGCAGTGCATGAGACTGAAAAGCCTTTGATTGGGGTAAGCATTACTTAGCAACAACTAAGTCACTGATGTGTTATCAGCACTGTTCCCAGACTAAAGCCAAAACACAGCACTGTACCAGCTACTAGGAAGGAGAAAAACAACTGCTACAGCTGAACACAAGACAGCTGTTATTTATATTGATTCTGTAGTTGGGATGAAAGTATACTTATAATATATTTGGGAATAAATATTTAATTTACAGAATAATAACCACCAGAATTTTCCAGAACAAGATAATACTTTATTACAACTAGGGAATTGTTAGGTTTCTTTATAAATCTGCTTATTTATTCCCCCATCTCTCAGACTGTCACTCTGCTATGGAGACTCGATTTCACATCTAAAATTATACGGCCATTGATGTTGCAAAATTAATACCTTTTTAATTCTTCAAATGGCCTACTCAATGCACTAAATAAAGTTCAAGCAGTAACAATTACTATTAATGGACTTATAAACTGAGCTAGTAAGTTACTGCAAACCTTCATTTTCACTTTATAGTAGCCTTGTACATCTTTGTGGATAGAAACAAATACTCTTGTGATCTGAGCAAGAAAGTAACTTGCTATGAAATTAGTATTTGCCTTAAGTTAGCGGTTGGCTACCACTCAGTGTAGAGTGAGTCTTTAGGTAGCTGACAGAAAATACCAAGTGTGTATTTGAGAAGTCCAAATTTTTACTTGGGCTGTTGGAGAGGTTGGGGATGCACTTAAAGACAATCCCCAACTTTTCCTCAAGGACTAGCAAGTGTGGTGATGGGAATGGAAAGGCAGTCAATCGTGCAGCTAAGAGGAAAGATAGCAGCAGGAAGACTATCATGGTGGGCTAAGAAAAAAAGCTGGAAGTCATGTGACTTTAACAAAATCTTTGGCAGCTTGATAGTAATTTTAGCCATACACACAACGTAAATCTCTTCTGTATGCAATATTGTATGGCAGGGTCTTACATATCAGTACAATTGCTGCTGTTTGTGTGTGTAAAGAAGTGCTACTACAAGTACATGTGAAGAATTGACTACTAAGGATAGGTGAGTCAAGTAATTTACAACATTTTTATGTACACTTTAAAGAGAAACTCTAGAAATATGTTAACAGTCCCTAAGGAGGCAAGTTTTAGACTAATTAAGTTCCTGTATTATACAATACAAACTGAAGACAAACAGTTTCTTTGGGCTTTCTGAGCAATATTATAAAAACATGCAAGAGGCACGCCAGCAGCAGAGAGTGAAAACCTACAAATTGTGTGGTATTACGGAAGCCGCAGAAGAATCAAAGAGCTACTACAAAATGGCATAATCTGATTTTTATTATTCTTAAATAAATCTCATCAATATGTTTACACCTATTACATAAGAAACTAAAAATGGATGACAACTTTCAAGTCTACACTCAGATAAAAACTTGCCCCTTAAGTTTTGAGTATCAAACAGCATATATCTACTCTGTAGATGGCAATGTAAACTAACACTACAGTGTTAGCAATCTTCAATTATTAGCAATTTCAGAAAACAAAAAAATCTCAGAGAAATGCTCACACAGTTATTTTTTGTCTCCCTCCTTCATATATATATCCCATGCTTACTCATATCCATTTGGTTTTTCACTTTGTGTGATAGTAAATAAATATTCTGCCACTCAGACTCAAGCACTTTTTTTATCCCCAGTTTATGTACTCTTGATCAACATACTAGAATATGTCAACTTTAAGATTTGTTCCACAGCTATCAATTTTATCAAGACTAATGAGATCCAAGTCTTATGGTAAATAAGTTGCATAATTTCAAGTTTGGAATAAAACCTGTTTTTAATGATTGAATCATCAGGTATTTAAAATGTAACCTGGATCAGAACAAGAGCAGAGTAGAAGCCTTTTGTAGTTCAAAAGATCTTCTGACTTCTAAGCCTTTTAATTCTCTTCCAGAATCAAATTAACTGTTCAGTACACCTAGTACTCACAGCAAGCAAATGTCTGTGTAAAACCCACAATTACATGACACTGCCTCTTAGCACAAGGCTGGTTTCTCGAATAACATTACTGTCTCTTGCCTGTGGTTTGTTAAGATAATTCTTAAGAGTAGTGTTAAGTGATTAACTCTAAAGTTTTACAGAAAAATCATCCTTTAATGTTTGTTTTGCATGCAGCATCAGTTTGTAATAAATAACTCCTATCAGTTAAAAAAAAAAATAAATTAGTCATGATACTGTGTTTTGAAATTCCAAAGGAATCCAGTCCTCACCTAAGCATCTACATCTTGTTATTGCATACCTGCCAAACCACTTCATTCTAACCTTCAGTACATAAGTTTTACAGTTTTTGCCAGCCCCTGACCTTCATAGTGGCTCAATGCACAGTAAATAGTCAGTGGCATTTGTCTGAATTTATACATGTGCATATATAGTAATAAAATTGATCAATATTTTTTATATACATTCAAAAGAAACACATTATGTTAACAGATCCTTCTGAAAGATTCAATACAATGAACTTTCTGTATTCAGAAGTGTGAAGGGAGAAAGCTTCTTCTTAACCTGAGAGCTTCCAGCCACAGCTGAAGGCAGGCAGAGGGTGCTTGCAGCTTTCTGTCTATTTTTAGTTCCCCAACTTAGAAAAGGCAGTTTCAGTGGGGCTTTCTTTGTCTGATCAATCTTATCCTCTTCCATGGCTAAACAGATTAGGGAGTATGTCTTCTGCATTCCCACGGAGTAAGTTGCGCTCTTACTATGCTGTAGGAAAGACAGAAGCATTATAAGAATCAGTCAGCCAAAATGGGTCAAAATCTTGAAGATAACAAAAGCTTACTGTGCAAACAGTTTTCCAAGGCAGAGTAAGCTTTATGTGCTAATGACATACTAAGGGAACACAAGGCCCTTCAGAGTGCTGCTGTTGTGGTATTTTGCCCATATAGACTGAAGGGTATACTACACACAGTGTAAGGGACTTGTAAATCTTCTCTATGGGCTGGGTTATAGTTAGCATTTGCTGGCTTTGAGCATAACTGTATAATATAAAACCTCCCTACAACACTTAGATATGTAGCTCTTGCACGAATCTTTGAAGGGAAGTCTTTTTTGCTGCTTTTAGACAGGTTCCATGTTGACTGCAACTATGACAACAAGAGCACATAGGGCATCCTTTAGGGATACCCGAAAGGCAGCCTACCCTGTCCTATCTGAGCTCTGCCCTGAAGCAATTTGATTATATTGCAGCCTCTTGTTTCCAGTAGCAGCTGAGAAGGGCAGGGGTGCAATTCCTTATTTTCAATAAGAAAAATCAACTTCTTAAACCAAGAAGACCTAACAGCAGTAAGAGCACCATGATCACTTCTACTAAGGCAATGCTACTTCAGCGCCCAAGTTGCCAAGGAACACTAGAAGCAGTGGATTTAGCTGAACTACATGTTCTCTCACACTACAAACAAGTTACTTACAGCTCAACATTTTTTAATCTTGTGATCATTTTTCCTTAGTCTAAAGCTTCTACAGCAGCTTAGTAACTGACCAGACAGTTAAAGTCCACCAAAATAAAAGATACATATACTAATTCGTGATGTAACACAGAAGTCATGATCATTTATGTTACCAGTGCATAGAAAATAAACATGTGGTCTTGGATGTTCTATTTCATGCCATTATTATTCCATTGTGGCTTTTCCAGTGCTGAACATGGCAATATTTTCATCCTCTATGCCAAGTTAGAGGAAAATAAACTATGCCCTGAAATTTATAATGCAATTAATCTAAGTAGCTCCAATACACAGAAACCCACCACCCAGCCATTCTTGTGCACACATCTCCACTTCTAGCTGCCCCAGTCAGAATGATTTAAACAGACTGTTTAAAACTGAACACAAGCCTGAATGCTTTATATGTTCACTGATTAAGTGGGATATCTGACTACATGAAAGTAAGCATTAAGCAGGGACTGAAGCCAGGAAAATGAAAAACACTCTCACACGTCCAATCTGCAAAACACTTTTGCCTCATTACGTACCACAGATGCCGTTGTATCCTGGCAGCTGATAACCTCAAACTCGATGGGCTGCTCTCCCACACTTCTGAATTTTTCCAGCACCTCGTTCACTCCAAGCCACTTGCAATCCACACCACCAACTGAAACTATGTAGTCACCTTCTTTTAGGCCCATTAACTGTCAAAAAAATTTATGCACAGGTTATTATCTGGAATTACAAAGATGGGTAAAATATTTTTGTCATCATACGCTATCTGCCCTGAAGGCATTTTCCTTTTAGATGCTATAAAACCATTGTCTAGCCAGACGTGTGGAACAGAAGTGTACACCAAACATGAAAACACAGAGCTTTTTTGAGTACACAGATTACCTATGTGAGTTACCACTGATAAATGTGATTCTGACACACTCAAATGTTGGCTCTTTTTTATGTCCTTTTCACCTTTCTTCTTAAGTAAAGGAAACATGTTTTTAGCTACCCTATCATCCCCCATGAGATATTTTCTCCAGTTTTTACTTCTCTTTCCTCAGTATTTTTATTTGTACTTTTGTGGTTGCTGCAGCCTTTCCTATAGCAGAGCTGTGGTCATTACTGCATGGTGCTTTAGCCCTTTGTTTCTCCCCCAAAGAAAAGCAACATATTCGAATCCAATAGTATGTTCTTTCCTCTCTTTTTCCTTGGGCACATGCTACCTTGCCTTCCCTTCCTGATTCTCATCCTTGTTGCTGCCACTTCCTAAAGCCCTTCTAACTTCTTGAATTACATGGGGGATAACATTTGCTTTTATTATTTGCAACTTTTTATCTATTAGGTGTGAACAAAGGAATTAATCGACTCTGGTTTAAGGTGATGCCAGGGACACAGATATCCTAAGGTGTACACAGCACTGAAAATGTGCTTAGATTATATGAATTGACTATACTGATGTATGGTAGAACTCAATAAATGCTCCATACACCAGTACAAACAAGCTGAAGTTACATTTAAAAGATTGTGATGCTAGAGTCTGGAGACATCATTAATATTGCACCAATGTACTTACCGCTGCAGAACAAGCTGGATCAAGACAATAAATCTGTACTGGTGAACCTCCTTTAAGACTGAATCCTAGCTCTCCTGCTTCATGGTGGATATGAATGGTACGTGGAGCCGTCCATCTCTGCTTGGCTGAGAACACTGCCAGTGGGCCCTGGAGGTAACAGCAGCAGGCACGTTATGGTTTACTGTCATTCGTAAGTAAGCATTTCTATTTTTTAAGTTACCATGCTTTAAACTCATCTTCTGTAGATTTTACTCAGGTTAACTTTCAACTACTTCAGTTGAAACAAAACAGTGAGATTTATATTAGAAGTTTAAGGTGTCCCTGAAGTGCTCTGCCCTACTTCATGACAGTTCAAGTAATAATTCAGAGTTGGATGACAGAAACTGCCAAGTTGTTCTGAAATGACTGATAAGGTGTGCAGAATCTTTTGCTGCAGCAGGCTCTAAGGTCCTGTATTACTCAGTTTTGGAGGATATAACTGATCCATGAAACACTGCAAATTCTGATCCTAACCACAACTCCCAATTCCCTTTGACCACTGATACACAGAGCCACCTGAAAGACTGGCTTTGTAGCATGCAACATTACACACTCAGCATGCCCATGTCCAAGTACATGTTTCTCCCTGCCTGTAAGTTGTATGCAATTATCCACTGAAACTTCATGAGACTTCTATGAAGGTTATCAAGAATAAATACTGTGTGAAGCCACATACAAACAGCACTTTGCTAGTCTTGAGTTACATGTGAAGCCACACACAAAGAGCACTTCGCTAGTCTTGAGTTGACTTATACCTCTGAAGCTAGGTGTGATCTTTCCAATAATGTCTGAGGAAAACCTCAGTTACTACAGGATCATTTTTGAGACTAAAATACTTGTGTCTCTTCCCTCACGTTGGAATGAGCAAAATGACAGAGGTTGGTCAGCATTAGCATGTTACGTACCAGCCTGTGAAAGAAGTCTTTAACTTTGACCTTCGATAACTGAGGAGCAATTGTTTCTATTTTATGATCTGTTTTAGCTAAAACAAAAAGAAAACCAAATTAATTTTCTCTCAATTATTAGTTAAAAGACTTTTTTTTTTTTTTCCTTGCATTCCAATCTAGGTAAAAATTTCTCCTAAATTCTTACTGGGCTGTAGAAAATTTTTTTGAAAATTTGTAAGACGTATCTGCATTGCTTTACAAATATCTTCAGAGCTCATAGTATCAATACAGAAAACTTAACACAACCCATCCAAACAAAACTATTTGCTATGAAGGTGCTATTTCCATGTTCAGTATTTCTCAGGGGAAAGAAAATGAAAAACTAATGCTCATTCTTTCCCCATGCTTCCAAAGAAGAAAGAGTTGGACAAGCTGGACTAAGGTAGAAAGAACCAATAGCAGTCAAATTGAGTTAACAGCTTAGGCCAATATGAGCTGTGCTTCAAGAAACAGTAATTTTTCCCATGGCATGATTTTAGTTTCCTCATTTTTTCTAGCTCAGAAGATGCTTATTCCATATACATACAGATATATAAAATAAAGGCATAGCCCTGTAAAAGCATATACATGTATGGCTCAATACCCTTTAGTTCTAGCTGTGTAAACTTACGGAGGATATCTGGAGCCTGGATTAGACTGAGAAAGTCATCTTCTGTCTCTTGCTGAGCATATTTGAGAAGCGAGCGCTTGTGTGCAGCTGTCAGAACCTCCTGAAGAACATCAATGTTTCGAAGCTTTTTGCACAAACCACAGACTCTCAGAGCTTCTTCATGGTAAATGATGGCTTTGCGCAAGTGTGCTTTCCCTGAAAAAGCATTAGAAACTGTTGGTTGTTGTCCACAGACAATAAATAGAAGGTAATTTTCAAACTGTACCCAGTAGCTGTGTGAAACTGGCAGTTACCCAGCTGTTTCCTCTGAACTTTGTCCTTTAAAACTGTGAGAATCCTCAGTCCTTCAGGCACACAGTCATACACCTGGGACAAGGCCTTCTCCTGCTGATCCTCATCATCACCAGGCTGCACTATAATAATTGAAACAGAAGAACATCAGCCATCATACATCTCTTTGTGCTCTGTTCCTGTAGGTGTATTGTTGTGTACTTATTACTACGTTCTCTCCAAATGCAGTCAAATATTGTTACACATAGATATTGATAGGAATTTACAGGTTTTAGGACTTTCATCAGTTTTATCATCTGCAGTATGCAAGTAATACTTATATGCCAGAGTACGTCAATAAAAATTGAACAACGTGGTAGCATATAATGGATATAACTTATGCTATTTTGCAAAAGTTACATGAATTAACTGTCACATTATTCTGTACAGAACAAAAAAAAGGCCTCATCTCTGAATGGGAAAATGGCTACAAATTAACATATATTGAAATCTGAAAGTTCCTGGCTCCTAGTCTTACTCAGACCAAATTATAAGTGTTTGTGTTTACTACTGTTATTTATATTAATATATACAAAATGTATTATTCTTACATTCATGGTCACACAGAATGGTGGCAATGAAGTAATGTGCCAGAGCTTTGTAGTGGTCTGATTTTATTTGTGCCAGCTTAGACCAGGAATAGGGGATATTTTCTTTCACTGGCTCTTGATTCATTGCAGTGTTAACCAGCATGTAAACCTCTCCCACCTAAAATAAAGCACAGCATTGAAGTATGAGAATATAACAGTAATTATTAGGAACTCAAGTAAGGGGCAATATATGCAAACTCATGATAATTTCATATGCATCGCACCGAAGGTACAGAAAACAAGCAAAAAGAGATTGTTATAAAGTATCAGAAATAAGTTTTGAGAAAATTGAAATTCCATCTCTGATTTTTCCCTTACAAGAAAAGTAAATCAATTTTGTACAAGAACAGATGGACTAAGTCAGTCAATCTATACGACTTCAGAGTTCACTAAAAATATGATAAAATGCATGGGTTTTAATTTACAAATTCATCTCATTGGCTTAATTCAGCTGAGAAAAAGGGTGAAGCGCATTACTTAAGCAATAGGTTGGTACTTCACTTCTGAAACTGTGGAGTCCTATCTAGCCTCAAGTTTGTGTGGTCTAGTTAAAACAGGGCTACAATCCTTTACGCAGAGAAAAAAAATAACTTCAAGCAGTGAATGCTGCTTTAATGGATCAAACAACTCCAGCTGACAGAATCAGAAAGTCTTTCCCCTGCAGCTAATCAGCCCTACAGATAAGTGAGGGTAGCTTTACAGGGTTGATAGGGAAGGCTTTGCCCATTTATCTGGTATGGAACCAATTATTCATCTTCTCTGAAGTGGCTCAGAAAGCATATTCATATCTCATTGGTATACCCAATTTTTGATGTCAACAACCTCATGTCAACACATACTGTGTACAGCTTGCCTCCCCAGTTTTCAGGCAAGTCCTGCAGCTACCAACCTGACTTAGCTTATCAAGGTCTTTCCCCCAGTTACAAATTCATTACTCTTTTGAACTTGTGCTTTTTAGGTTTGCATAACCTCCAGCTGCTGGGAAAGACAACAGGTTGTGTTCAATACTTAACAGAGAACCACACAAACAACGCTGTCCCTTTGTATGTTGTTCTGTGGACAAGATCTGTACTGTTTGAAAGAGCAATATGATAAATAGCTTGTAAAAAACATTCAGCAAGTTCACTGTCCAACTATTTCACCATGTTTCTGTTAAACTCCATGAGTTATGGATTTTTAAAATCATAACAGTTCTAAATTAATTATATTTAAATTGCAGCTATCTGCATTTTAATCTTCTGAAAGGTTGTGATTCCCATTGTAGCTTGTCCACCGTTACACTTGGATTTTGCCAATAGTTGTTAATGTTTATATTTAAGAAATTCTGCTTATATTACCAGAGGCTGTAGCTACACCACAGCACTGTAAATGCTTATCTGAAACTATGAGACTCAAATTTTAGTCTTTACCTTGGCAACTTCTTGTGTCATTTTCACCAGCGTGAAAAACTCATTGCGAATTCCAGGGAGACCAATTTGCTCAAAAACACACTCTTGAGCTTGTGCAAGCATCATTTTTACTAGTACATTCAGCATAGCTGGGCTCATATCATAGCTTGGGGTGTGAGTAAAGGTCTCCTTCAAGTAGCTTAGGACTCCTGAAATTACAAAATGGGTTTGTCAGCACTACAAAGAGAGACACTTATGAACTTGATTTTAGCATGTACCATAATAATTAAGATTGAAAGCACACTTTCTAGTATTGTACTATAGCAATCTGAAGGGATTCTTAGTATACATGGAACTAGACTGAGTTACAGATTTTGCTTTGCATTCCCATCAAACATCTCCAGGCACAGTTCTCAAAACTACAGTTCAGAGGAGCAACAGAAGCTGCAAATTTTAAGGGCGATACCCTCAGGTTTGCTTCTATCAGTTGTGAACTGAAATAAAAGCTGTGCTGAACTTAATATGATTTGTATGCGTGAGTGGTAGGCTAGGGCTTATACATAGGACAATAGGGAAAAAGAAATCTAACGCTCTTACAAGGAGGTGACATAGAAGGAATGGATGGAAGGAAAACACACAAACATAAAAATTTCATTAATTTTGAATCTCCCTTTTCAGATGCTGCTAAGTATATTTTGTGTCCTAGTGAAAGCTCAGCTCCAACCCTGTAAGTAAACTAGAACAGTATATTTAATAGGGTAAAATTAGATTCTGCTGTAGACTTTTGGCTCCATGAACATATGAATCATTTCTATCATTTCTCAAATCAAAAACAAACAGTAACTGCAGAGCAAATATTAAGTAGCAGTTTCATAGATGGAAGTGTGACCTCCAGTATGCATGTCATCCAACTGGTTTAGTGAGTTCTACTAGCCTGCTAATTGCTGATAGTACTACAAAAGTGTAACAATAAGACCTCTGCTTTTTAAGTGTCCCAGCTTCCATACTCTTACTTCTTGCTACTACATTCAGTTCTGGTCACGTTGTGCTGTATTTGCCTACTGCTACTTTCTGAGATTTGTCATTTTCTGTTACACTTGTATCTTATGATTATGCCCTTATATAGTTTTAAATTACAGCAATGTCTGCCTTTTTGTACCAGAATCCCCAATTCCAGACTTGCCAAGCACATCCCACATACTGTCCAACTGAAAGGGGCTGAAAATACAAGTGGGGAAATATTTTGTTGTTGCAGGTTTTAATGTATTTCTGCTTATGCAATAAACATATACACACCAAGAACTTTGCTGAGGATAAACTGCGCAACATTTTCCATTTAGCACAGAGAAATAGTTAATACATGCTCTGTATGATGTCTTTACCACATAATGAAGAGTGTTACGGAGCCAATGCACAGGTACAATGAAATGCCTTCTGCACACATAGCTTTGGGGCCCTGCAAAGGTTATGTAGCAGCAAAAAAATGCATTTCAACTGGTGAATTAATTCTGTTCTGCAAATATGCTCAAGTGAAAAGCTGTGGGTTTGGTTTTTTTTTTTTATTTTATTTGCAAAATGGAAGGAGCAGCATCAAAATGGAGGTATTTCTGAAGTACTGAAATTTGTTTTAGATGAAATGCAAAGGTTGAAAAACTAATTAATAAATACATGAAGATATACTATCATTTTTTTTGATAGCTGTGTATTCATAAGAGGGGTTTTAGGAGCCTCCAGCTCTCTGGTCCACGATTCATAGCTGACAAAGCAATATACAGTGCAAACCAGTAGCCACAGATTGTTAGCGCAGAAGTAAGTCGTACAGTACATGTTAATTACATAAAGCATGTCTTCAAGCATTACCTGTAGTACAGATGAAATTTACAAAAAAATGTAAAATCTACTTGGGGAAAAAAAAACCAACCAAAACAAAAGCTTCTGTAGTATGTTAGTTCAACAGACATGACTCCCTTTACTAGAATTTGTATTTTTCCTTGCTTGGGACAGATTGATTATTTTGAACCTGTTTGCCTTTTGAACCTTTGGAAAATACATAGCTTCCAATGAACTGCAAATTTCACACCAGAGAACACAGTAGGATTAATTTTTAACAGACCATGTGGAAAATTACATTTAAAACCCTTTATCAACCCTTTACATTGTTTCTTATACAGATTTTACACCTATGTAATATCACTGAGGCAAAAGCAGTTACATTGGTGAAACAAAAAATGAACAATGAAGCAGTTACCATTGGGGTTATAACTTGGAACTCTGAACTGCATTTCATTAATCATTAATCACAGTATTCTTTATCTGCATGCTCAGACTACAGTTCCAGTCTTCTATTTAATTCTTCATCTCAGCTCTTGAAGGGGCTTCTTGAATTTCCCTGTTCTTTTTTTATGTACTAAAGTCAGTGGGAAATGCAGAAATCTGCAGGATATCAGGATCAGATGAGGAACATCAGTGTAAAGACCTTCCCAGTATTTTAAAATTTGTACCTGCAGCTCTCTGAAAAGCATCCACAGCATTTTCAAGTCCAGCCTGGGTTTGACGATTGCTTCTTGTTCCAATCTGGGTATAGAGGGCTCCAATGTTGAATAAAATACTAGCTTTTTCAAGTAACAGATTTGGCTGACACACTGGGACACCTGTGAAGGAATCGTACCTTGGGAAACAAATATTACAGGTGTTAAAATTAGCACAGTCCATCAAAAGATATTTTCATAAGGTTTTTCCAAAAAAGCAATGGAATTCTTAATTATTTTTGGCTTGTGTGAAAAAGAAGGTGAACAGAAATACCATAGTGTAGGACCATCCAGATGCTCCAAGTCAGAGACCAGCTTTATTGGAGGCTTAGTTTTCAGCAAGTTTTACAGCAGTGCCTCCATAGGTATATTACTTCCAGCTCAAAAGTGCCTATAAGATATCACAGAGGCTGAAAGTATACTGGGGAAGCAGCTGTGTGTGCTGCTATGTTCTCGTACTTAGATGTTGCCAAAGATCAACTATTGGCATGGGCCAATATATATTTTAAAACTATAGAGTTTTAAAACTCTGTAGTTTCAAAATTTCTATTTGTAGTTCTGACTAAAAATGTAATGGTTTCTCTTGGCTGCATCATAAAATGCTTTTTTTTCATCATAAAAATGCTGAATTCAGACTCAAGCTTTGCTCATAGATGTAGGAAACACTGCTATAACAAATTAAGCCACTCCTCCTCATTTCTGGGATGGGAATTAAAGTCTGACCCATTCCCAGTCTGCAACAAGGTTCAGAGTTCAGGAAACATCTGCCATTGATCAAACATGAAGATTATTTTCTCTTTTTCTCTTGTGCTAACCTGCAGCCCAAGTCATTTGCCATAGACAACGGCTTCACTCTAAGTGTGATAAGGGTGTACTGTATTCAGGTTTATTCTTAATGCTAAAACTAAAAACTGACAACACACACTGCAGGGAGTAGTGGGGGAAACACACTGACTTGATTCAAATTAAACAGAAGACAGTTACTGATTAACTGTGTTTTGAAAAAGGAAGAGACAAGACAAACATGAACTACACTTACCATGTAAATAAAACTCCCATGTGCCTGGTGGGTGGGAAAAATCTGTTTTCTACATAACCAAGTTGAAGGAGATAACTTATCAGCATCTCAATGCCCGCTTCATCTCGGCTAGGAGTGCGGCAGGCCTTGAATTACAAGAGATTAAAATGGAGTGTATTCTGTTGAGTTACAGGATGAGTGCAGAAACACCAAGGATAAGACTCTGTGGACTTCCACATATCATAAAAATGTTTGGAATCTGACAATAGTAAGCTTAAGGCCATATGGATGCATTCCAAATAAGAATTTTTCAGCTGCACAAAAGTAGCACATAACCTTTAAGGAAGCTAAGAGGATCTGTTAGGCAACTCTCAGAGTTAATTAAATAAAATTATAGGTATTTTACAAAAGCTACAAAGAAAGTTTCTAGTATAATACAGGAAATAACACCATTTTACTACAGTGTTTTGCCAGATGAATTCCCTTCAACATTTGTCCTGCTAAATTTAAAGTACTTTAAAGTAAAAAAAGTAGGTAAGGCAAATCTTAGATTTCTAAGTTGTGTCTACAGCTCAATCACTTTTCACAACTTTACCCTTTTCTTCACTTGTCCTCCACTCAGATTGTAAAGCTCTTGGACAACAGAGATTCATGTCCCACATCTCAGAAACTAAATATGAATATGATGAGTTAAAAGTGACATATTCTGACTCCATATAAATGCTAGTATTTCCAACTGTGGATTAGAAGACCTCATGATACACCAGACTTGAACTTACTTGTCTCAGATCCATGAGATCTGCTATTTCGTCTTCATACTCAGAACTGTCTTCACTATAATGCTCCAGAATAAAGTCCTACAAAAAAAAAAAAAAAGGAATATCCAATAATCAACTAAACTATTTTTTCCTGCAGTTGCAAACAGTACAAAATTGATTCAGTTGTGATTTCCATGGTGTCTACTCCCTTCAAGTCAATAGTACAATAACATATACCAGTGAGACCACAAAAAGACAATAGTACAGATAATTTGATTTGATATCCAAGATGAGAAATTTCAGTAAAGGAGCCAAACACCTGTTACATCAACTTCACTGGGTTTTAAAACACCACACTCAGTGGTTTTGAAAGGGATAAGTGAGCTCTGTTAGCTAAAATAACAAGGGAATCAAGTAACCGTAAAATCTTGTTACCCGAAAGAGACTGACAAATTCTTGTCAGCCATACTAGGGCAATTCCACTTAAATTACCAAAGATGCAATGGCATAAAGTGGTACCATAATCTGACCATAGAGATTAATCAACAAAAGTAAAAGCAGAAACAAATGCTATAGTGATAAGATAGTTTACCACGAGAAAATCTACATTGCGCAATATACAGTGGTCCAAAAAAATACAAAGGTGGCTTATATAGCCAGCAAAGTATATTAGCAAACAAACAAGGAGCATTAATGGTGCACCACCACTTCTCAAATGAGCTAGCTTGGTTAGCTCAAGTCGAACCTTCATTACTACTTCCTTTTGCACCAAGTAGTAATCACTTATCTTATTGGAACCAAAAACTGTAGAAGGAATTTTTATTCCCTTTGGTTTTACAGTTCTTAAAGTAGGATTTCTTATAGTATCTCCTGACTCCTTGTCCTAGTTAGATATGAGCAATGACCCAAATAATTGGCGGCTAATTTTTTAAACACATTGTGATCACAAGTTTAGGGCCAATAAAACAAAAGTAATTTGTACATAAGTTAGTTCTGCTTCTTCAAACAAATCAGAAGTTATTTCTGTTGACTCATTCCCAAATGTGTCTGAAATTTACCTTGAGGGGGAGTGTAAAGTTTACTTCTTTGGTTTCCTTCAGGCCCAGAGGTACCAAGGGAATGCTGAAAGTCTCTCTATGAAAAAATAAAAAAGATTCAAAGATATTTTGTTTCTGCTTATCTGCTGCTAATTACTTTCATTTCATGACAGGAAGTTTGTATGCTGACGAGTGTCAGGTAAAAGGTACAGTTTTATAACAATTCCTTCAAGGAAAGAGTAAAGAAAGCGTCACCCCCCCTTGGGCCTCCCCCCATTTAAACCTATTTTTCCTTCAAGGAAAGAAAAGGAGACTCCCATAGGTTGGCTTACTGCAATTCAACCTTTATAAACCTGCACAAGTTCTATGAACAGAAAACAGCTCCACAGCTGCTAGATCTGCTACAGCAAGAGCTATGGTAATTAATTATCATTAGTTATCATCAGTATTTTATATGCTACCAATGCTTTCATATGTAGAAGCGATGGGTGTCAAACACAGGGAAAAGCAGGGCCAAAGTGTACCACCTTTAACAGTGAAAGGTCTAAGAGTAGGAAGTCTGAGAACTACTTAGTTTCTAGACAACACCAGGTCTTGACCTATAAACAAGTCAACCTGTAAAATATCAAAGGGCAAAAAAGGATGAGAACTATGACTTAAAAAAACTGGATCCTCAAGAGAACATACATCTGTATCATGGACTTAAACCTAGATCATATTAGTAAACAACACTAGCTTAATGAGGGATAAATGGTGCTCTTTAGTTCATAACAGTCTCAAAAGCTGTATATATTGCTCTTCCATTAAGCAGATTAGCCAATAATAAGAAATGAATAAATAAATATCAGGATTGCTGCCAGATACAAGTTTGTTGAGTTGGTTTAATGACTCAGTACCAGGCAATAACAAGGTTTATCTAACATTCTTTTTCCTGCAAAAACTAATTGACTGTCTCATTATTGTTTAGAACATTCCATTAGCAACTACAAAATCCCATGTGTGTGGTTCATTTATGGTTTTATCAGCAAAATTACTTTCTTACTGGTGGAAATTCCATCTCAGGAAGGCGGGAATAGGAATGTAGCTTCCTCAGCAGAGGAAGAGTCCTTAAAGTGGTTGGCATGATCCAGAAAGTGGCTCTGTTAGCCTGAAGAGGACTTCCATGATTCAGAGCCAAAATGCAGGTAGTGCAAAGGATCTGATTTCTGAAAAAGCTTTAGAAGAAACACCACCACTTTTACAATAGATTATGTCAACACTTTTCCCTCAAAAGGAAGTGAGACACATACAAAAGAAATCCTAACTTACTGATTTAACAACTTCTAGCACCACCCACAGTCCCTGTGGACACCAATATTTGTCATTCAAAGGAACTCGATTTCTATTTTTTAAGTTTCTAAGGTGCCACACCTTTGCAGTCAACATAATGGGGGCTCTGCAGTTAGGGAGGTGATCCTGGGTTTCCATAAGTGAGCGGAAATAACATCATACTTCTCAATCCAGTTGAGATGTGTGCAAGTGCTCAGGCGGCCAGCCCTTCAGACTGCTGTAACACAATACAGCGTAATCCAGTACCATGGGCGTGACCTCATGTTCATGACTATATGCACAATAGACTCAGAGAACAACTATTAATAGCTATTTGCTATTAAAGGCTGGAGAGCAGTTATGGAGGGAGTGAATTATTTTAGCTGATGGAACATAAAAAGCATTTAGAGCTTGGAATGAACAGCATCAGAAAGGTAAAACACCATTCAAAACTGATTGGAGAAGTAGGATCAGGAGAGAAAAAGCTAATAATAGGTTTGTTATAATAATTAGACAAAATGACAGTCTAAATACAAGGCTTCTACCTGCCTTGGGGTCTGACCTACTGCTCACCCTTCATTCAGAATTCAAGTATTTCAAATATTCCTCAACTAGAAAAAGGAATATTCTTTCTGGAGTCTTGTACACAGCCATAACTTTCATACTGCTCTCTGCACATCACACATCTATGAAGTCTGGCAAAATCTTGAATGAAAAAAAAAACCAAACCAACAAAAAACCAAACAAAAAAAAAACAACACCCAAACCCAAAACATTTTTATATCAAGTAATTGTCAAAGTTTGTCATTGGGGTGGAAAGAGGGAACTTCAGCACATTTTGAGAAAAATTAAATTATAGGTTACATCAGGTCATCATTCAGCTGAAAGACACACCACTGGAAATGTGCTTGGTCCCTCTACGTTAGGAATTCTTTCTAGTCCACCTAGAAGTTAGACCTGAGAACAGTGCTAAGAGGGACTCCAAATTATACCATTCATATATCATATGAAGTGCTTCAATTTACATTTTCAGCTGCCAGCGTTAATCAAATATTTAGTTTTAGAAGCAACATCACTGCAGTATTCAGGCAATAATCTTTAACTTTGAAGTTTTTTCTTTGAGGAATCTATTGCAATTTGAAGTTCAGTGTGCTCTTTAAAGCTGTAAAACCAATTTGAAAAAGTCCAACTTCACTTCCTAAAAATTTATCTGCTAATTTACAGATTTCTATTACTGAATTGCACACCTTAAATATTACTTCAAGTCTGCTTTGAACTCCAAATCAGTGCTCTCTAGCTAAAGAGAAGACTTCTGCATTCACTGCATTTGAGAACAGATGTTAGATCACTCGGTATGTTCACTCCAGAATGTACTCAACCAATTCTGGTACTGGAAATTCTGCTAGGGACCATGTGTCTCCCCATATAGCCCCAAGAGCTTTCAGTTCTTGCAATTCTCTGCTTCACAAAGGAACTCTATATCTAAGGATTAGTGGTACATACCTTTCCCAAGTGAAAGACAAATATGCAGACTAACCCTTAGTCAACAACTCTACCATCAAATATGTTCTCTTTATAACAAGCTTTTTGCTCTTTCACACAATTGTTGTCCAGCATTCACATTCACCTAGAAACAGCTTTGTTTCCAAGGGTAAACAGAAGATCTGTCAATAATTGAGTAACTTAGCTGTATACTTACTCTGAGTTTTGATAAACTTCTACCGAGATATTAAGTCCTTCCAATTCCTCCTTTAAGATCTGCAGGTCTGAGTTTACGAAACTCAGTTCCAGTAGGACCTGCTCTCTTACTTTGTTGTTGGTGGTTGCTCTGCAGAAAGAAAGAAGCATAATTCATTTTTTTTGCTGAGGAAAAGGTTTTGTGCTTAAGCTCAGTTGAGTCCCTTCCTGGCATTCTCAACATTTTTAAGATTATTTCTTTTTATCTCCTTAAGAGATGTTATAAAACCAAGAACTTCAGAATTTATTAGGTTTTTCTGTCAAGAGAAAGCCTGGGATATTTTCCAGATGAAAGCATGCAGATACATACAAGCTTTGCTATGTGCAAAAGGGGTTTTTGTGCTATTAGAGTGTCAGGCTCATTTTCAGATACATTAATACTAAAGCATCTTAAACAGAATCACTATCCTGTTTTTCAGACTATGTGATCTTTTCATAGAAGAAGATACGAGGGTGAAGGTAGGGGGGAGTCAGGAGATATTTTTCCAAAAGGTACTTCCCCACTTTATAAATTGAATTATGAATTGAATTATAAATTGAAGTTGAGACTTCCTGATCATGCGAATACAAGGAAACAACTTTCTCAAAAAACAGTTACTACAGAGTGGTTTAGAACCAAAAATAAAGGTAGAAAGATATTTCTTTTTAATGCAATACAATTCTCCGTAGTTTTATTTTGTCAGATTCAAATAGGATTTTTCTTTTTTTTTTTTGTTTCCTTTGCTATTTATACATTTACATGACAACATTTTGAACTGTTAGCACACTGGATATTTGGTCTTTAGCCACCCAGAGCACTTGTGTGGTTTCTTACTTGTGTATTTCAGGATATTATCTCACTATTTCTAGCATGATTCTCCATACAGTATTACTGTTTTCAAGAGTACTAAACTGTTATCTACAACCACAGCTATGATTTTAAGATAAAAGGTCTTGATCCATACCCAGACTTAAGATATTGTACCCCTATATTACAGAGTACAAAGCATTAGACAGTAACAAACTTAAAATGAGTTTGCAGCATTTAAGATAAAATTTATGTTCATAAATATTTATAAACAACCCTCTCATACAACCAACCTCCACTGGAACAATTCTCCAATTTTAGAGAACACCTTGGTGAAGAACTAGTTATTCCAAGGCTAAAATTGTAAACTTGTACTTCATATTTTAAATCTGTGTAATATGTCAATTTTCTATGCTGTACTTTATTGAATACCTGAGATTGCTTTAATTAAGCAATGTTAACATCTGCTGCCTGCATAAGCCAAACTGGACACAAATATACAGTGGACTGAAGCTAAAGGCATCAACATATAGGCAGATGGGCAATCTCAGCAACTTAATTATGGTGCTAAGGCCTCATGTTTGTTTGGTCTAGCTTACCATCCTCCACAGGATGGGTTCTAATATTTTTTCAGAAACCCCAGTAATCCATCCAGATGAACTTCTCTTCATATAGCTATATTGCTCTCAACATACATGCCAATTTAGAGTTTATTTGATTACCTTTCCATGTTTTTGCACTGCAGACATACTTTGTAAGAATAAACAGCAAAAGACAGGAACAGGGGCAATCTGATCTCCTCAAGATCCACTCTGAATTCACTTTTAACTCAGAAATTCCAGGCAGAAGACAATGAAAAGGAGAGGGTGACTTTCAGACCTTCTAACAACAAAAGTATTTGTGCTGGATGGACCATTTGTTTCAAGCCTAGCATTTACTTTCAGCCAAAAGTAAAGAAACCTGCATTTCCAGTTTTTCCTTAAGTCCTATTGCAGGAGGCTCCTTGTGAACAGCAATTGGTTTGCTTCTTTTAGAATGTGAAATGCAAATAGAATCTGAAAACATAAAGCTTGTTTATTTAGGTTTTTCCTTAGGAACCTGTAAATATGTCTAGTCATGTGAACTATCAAGTGGTCAGGTTACTTTTAAAATTGCTTCTTTCAAAGAACTAATGAGCTTTAACAGTATAAATTAATTTAGATTAATTAATAGCTTAGATCTATCCAGCTTAGAGTAAGTCTGATCCTGTACTCTCCAAACAGGCTCAGTTCCCAGTCTTCCTAATAGCAACTACAGTATTTTCGGAGCCAAATTTTAGGACGTCTTTAAGTTGAATGTTAGAGTAATCAGTGTTCACATTAGATATCAGCCATCTCTTTAGCCTTTCCAAAACACTCCTGAGTTGACATGCAGAAACATCTACTGAATGTACAGTGTTCAGCTGCAAAAGCAGGTATGAGAATTTTGCTGGATAGCAGAAGACTGACAGTCTTACCCCTTAAGTCAATGACCAGAAAACAAAGCAAAATTAAGTCAGAGGCTAAAACTATACAAGCTTTGGACCCACTGCCTCTCTTGCCAAGAGATAAAAGCAGGTCACAGGCAAAGGGCAAGCTAACAATTAATGGCAAGTTTAAGAACAGTGAATTTATCCAAGTATTTTCACTTCTCTAAGGTAAGTATATTGACTAGGTTTTTCTTCTTGAAGACCTGTTGTTGCTCCAGCTGCAGAGAAGTAGACACTATAGGAGATTACTGGAGATAAGTACTGAGGAAATGTTCAGGTTTTCTGTGTAACGGAGAGATGGACTGTTGGAAAGGTACAGGTCTATCTGCTAAGCAGTTAATCACAGGATAGATGATAGGGTCAACATAAGGCTATTCCTATGGGGACAGCCACATAAGAAACTACATCTTAAAAAAATACATATAAAAATTGGTGTACAAAATATAATAGATGAAAGGCAACGTCTCTTCCAGTTACCACAAACTGTAGGAGAATTTGGTGGCAACTGCAACCCAGCTCAGATAAGGTGTGTGCTACCCTGCTACTCCTGTTATCACTACTACATGGAACAAATATGGCAACTGATAGTTCTTTCCACCATGGAGCACAAATCTGAAGGATCTTGGAAAAAGCAACAGCATAGCAACAATACCTTCATTTGATTTAAAGTGCAAATAGGAGTCATTACAACATTCAGGAAGAGTCACTTGCCATTATCACTAGCAGTAAAGCTGATCAAACAAACCAACACAAGACAGTCTAGCTTCAGTTCACCTGCTACAACACTTTGAAAGTGCACTTCACAGCAGGTGATGACTCTGCAGAGCTGCAGCATTAAAAAAACTTCAGGGAGATTTACAAAGCATCCAGCAGTAATTTATGCAGCAGTTAGGCAGAATGGGAAAAACAAATAGCTACGAGACTTAAATAAATAATGCTGCTCCAGCAAGAGAACTAGGAAGTCATGACACATACCTTAAAAGATTTTCAGCACCAGCTCTCATTCTTACTGCTCTTAAGATTTGTTGGTTTAGGACAGCTCTTTGATTTTGCAGTTTGCTTCGTCCAGTCTCAGCAAGAGGATTACATCCCTAGAATTAAGGAAACACCTTTTTTTTGTTGCTGTTGAAAGAGACTGAAAAGGGAGGGAGGCTAAATTTGAACAAACATAAATGGCATGGGTTCTGTATGGATACAAATTAACTAGATCTGAATTAATGAGATTGACACCAGTGATAAACAATGATGACTGTTTCTTTTCTCAAACTTGCTCATTAAAAGCGAAAGACACACCATGACCAAAGTATTTGACATTAAAATCCAGGCAGAAAATATTTGTTTTAAAGCTTATGTACATGTGTGAGCCAGCCTGTTCTCCCCTAAATGTCTTTTGAAGCTATTTATCAATGATAACTGCATTTGACAGAGCATTATTAAGTTTCTATGGGTTTCATAGAAACAGTATCTGGCCAGGCAGTAACTCCAGTCAAAGTGTCTGCTTAACCTTTGCAAAATATCAGAGTTCCATACTGGGATATATATAGACTTGAAATACCACTCTATCAAGAGCAGGTTTTGGTGGCACCCCTGCTCAGAGTCTCAAGAACCTTTTTAAGGATCTCTGCTCTTGTTTCTTCTGGTGCTCAGACCTTCAGTACCCCTCCTCCCCTGTGTTCCTCTCTTTACATCTCTGCTTATCTGCACAGCTCTTCTTCACACCCAGGAAATGCTCTTGGATCTTGAAGCCACAACCCAACAGCACCAAAAATGTAAAATATGAACAAACTTTGTAAGTAATTTCATCTGTACATTCTCAGAGTGCCAGATGCAATGATTCATCTGCCCATTAGTTTTTCTTGTTACCTGTTGTCCAAACAAATATTATATATCGACTGCTCAGTATTAAGTAAGATGGGAAATGGAATACTATGAGATGGAATAAGAAAAAATAAGATAGGGAATAATGGAGTTTGGCAGGGTAAGATTATGATTACACCTTCAGACACTCATCAGATTAAGCCCTTAAAGTAAAGCATAACTCCCGGAATCCACAAGACTGCTCTTGTGTATTTGCATACCTTACACAAGCACAAGACTCAAACTAGAACCTGTGTTTGAGAAGAACTGAGCCATTATATTCTGATGAGCACTGATATGCTAAAACTGTTACAGATGAATAGGACTGCATGTTTGTCACTGAAACATGACCGTCACACCTTTCTTAAATAGAAGTTTCACTTCCACTTTTTTACCTTTTATATCTCCCCTCCTCCCCAAAGTCTCAAATGTCTTTGAATATGCATTTATAGCCAACCAGCACTTCCCTGCAGCCTTAACTACTGATTCTGAAGCTAATCAGACCCCTCTGTTTTAATGCTTACCCTTAAATAGTGTGTCCTTTTGAGTGACCTGGTTGGGTATCATTACAAAACTTGTCAGGGTCCTACTGGATTGTGCATTACACAATTAGAAGGCTCAGATCTGTCCAATACAAGTCTTCCCTCAAGTACTCCAGCCACTAAATTAAGCACTATTTTGAACCTCTCCCTCTTAGTTTTGACTCAAAAAAAAAGAGTTTTTGATATAACGGCATTTAGAAGTCTCTCAACAAGCTCTAATTATGAGTGGTCAGGCAGTGGCATACCAGCACAACAAAACCAAGTATTTAAATAGAACATGTAGTTACCATCATCTACGCAAAGTTCAGTTCTTATTTGGGTTGGGAAGTGAAAGCAAGCTGACTTGACAAAGAGAAACGACTGGATCAATCCAGATCACACCAGTTCAACGAGAAAGCACATAGCCCAATACTGTTCATTTAAATTTCTGGTTTAAAAGTTATAAATAGGTAAAATCACAGGAGGTTTGTGCTCACATATTCAAAAGCATCATTTGTCAGGAAACTTGAAAGAGCATGCCAAATTAAGTTACTGTTACTGCAGAAGTGTTTCTGGATTGAAAGACTAATTGCAGCAGAAGCTAAAAACTTGGGTACACAGCATATGCTCTTTTTCTTGAGAAAGCACTGGCAGCAGGCACAATGTATAGAAGACAAAGCTCTTACTGGCGAGGACATGCACATGTAACAAACTCATTCACTCATCTCAGATTAAAAGTAGTCTTTAACTACCAAATACTTTATGCTCCTTTACACACATTTATACAGAGACACAAGCAAGGCACACTTAGAGGTGCAACATGGTCTTATATCCACAGGTTGCTTTCTGCTCTGAGCCTGCATCTTTTTCCAGCCTGCCATTGGTTTTCCCGCCTTTGTTTTTAATTCATTTTGTGCTATATAATCTGTCTCTTCTACTGATATTCAAAATCTTCTCTCCTTCCATTCCACCCATGCTATTTTCATTTGAACACTGACAATTATCTCCTCTTGATGTTTGCATTCAGCTTGAATACTTGATCCTCATCTTGGGCCTGCCACCTCTACATCCCTGTACAGGTCTGTGATGCTTTCTTCCAACTTCTTTCTCAACCTCTGAATCCTAGCATCCTTCCTAAAAATATCTTTGACTTGCCCTGGACTTCGTTTTCTCTGTAAAGCTGCAGCTTCTTTCCAGAGCTCCCTTTCCTTCCTGTGTGCCAAACAAGTTCAATGGCATCATTCAAATACTTCTTTACAGCTCTACTTCTGGGAAACTTTGCAGGGAGATGGACTGCTTGATTCCCAAGCCCATGAAGCTCAGCAGAAGTAGTGTGTTTACTTCAGTAGACCTTTGATCAAGCTCCAGCCCAGAAATCAAACAACCTCACAATGAACAATGTGTTAAGGCCATTGCAAATCTGCAGCGATCTTAAACTCTGCAAAGAGAAAAAGTGGCAGAGATGTCTCCTGGCATTTTAGGACAAGTCACTAATCACTGCATGAAGCTTTAATGCAAAGAACAGCCCTGGGGCCTAGGAGGACAAGGCAGTTACAGACTGAGGTATCCTTGTCCCCTCCAGTGTGCCTGCAGATGCTGCACTTCTATCTCCTGGATGAAAGGCTTCTTGTGGACAGGGTCTCTTTTCAGGGCAGGCTCACCTGCTGCAAGCACACACCTCCCTTTTACTTCTCAAGGCCTGCAAGGCATTCTTTCTTTTCATTTTGGAAAAATGTTTTTCACGTCTCCTGCAGAGATGAGGACACTCAGCTAATCTCTGTTCATTTGCCGGCCCAAATTCTTTATTGTAATTAGGTTGCCAGAAAACTGAAGAAATCCTGCATAGAGGACCGTGAAAATAACCAGTATTTGCATAAAAAGCATGGGAAACATACAATCTGGGGAAATTTCCTCTCATATAAAGCACAAATTCTGTGTACTAGTAAGTTATTTAGCAGACACATCGAACAAAGTGCTTAATTTTGCTTTCCTCCATGTAGAAGATCCCTTTCCCAAGCAGTGTTTACATGTGGATAATCTCAAGAACTGTGACTGTTAATGTTCAGTTCATTACCATATCTGGCAGCCAAACTTCCCAGCAGTTTCCACACCTACTGTTTTATTCTTGTCAACAGGATGTTAGATGCTTCATTTAATTACTGTTTATTTCTTTGCCAAGCCAAGACTATTTGGAAAGTGAACCTGATTGTACCCTGTCTTATATGCTACCAGTAAAATCATGAATTAAATAGTTAAAAAGGAATAGTTATTACTAAGGAAGTTGGAAAAATTACCAAGAGTACAGTATGATTTAAGATTTCATTGCATGCATTTGGGGATTGTGTGAAACGTAAATTGAGCAACTTTTCTAGGAAGATAATTCACAGTCAACTCAGCTATCACTTTCAGAGCCTTTTTTCCTCCCTCAGAGCATAGCTGCACTTCATAAAGAAGTATTTAAAGTGCTTAAATATTATTATCCTTGGCTCCTGAGCCAAATAAAAGCTTTTTCAAACCTAAGGTTCAGTTAGCTAGTTATTTCATTTCTTCCTGCTTGGTTGAAAAGCAATGCTGAACTGCAGAATCGGGAAGCTGATTATGTTTGTAATGTATCATTATCAGAGGCAAGTCCTGCACAGGAGTTACAGGCCTTTGCCATGTTATTTATATATCTAGTAAGGTAACATCTTGAAACAGATACTCATGTTAGAACTACATGCTGAGCTTAAGTGGCAGGATATCCCACTGGGGTTTATTATTAAGTTTATAAACATTACCCCCCCCCACTTATTTGGCCAACAGTTGTATTATGAGTGCCTGTGGGATCCCAGCATGATGCTGTCAATGTCAGGCCAGGCACTGCCGGTTCAACAGCAGGAGCTCAAGGAGAGCTAGGAAACAGCTGACTGACTGTTCAGGATGCTCGTGGGACAGAGGGGGAAGATTTCATTCTCCATCTTACACGAGGACGGAGTTGGCAGCTAAGCAATCCTGTAGCCAGGCAGCTCAGGTTGGCTATGGACAGACAGCATCTTGCCTCTGCACAAGGTCCCAGTGCTTACCTCTTATCTGAAGAAGCCTTCAAATCCTCCCCAGTTTAAGGGGCATAGGCAGTATCTTCATTTTTTCCCAACTTTAGGATTTAGGCCTTGAGAAATCGCTTACCACAGAGGGCAGAGAGCTGTCAGAAGTATGAGTCCCAAATAAAGCAGCAATTGTATTTAATTTGGATGCCAGGAAGTTCTTTCTTCAAGACAGAAGTATTTTTTAATATCAGAAATCCAATTGTAAAGGACAAAAAAACCTTGACTGTTTTCCAAGGAATGAGTAATAGCAGTAAGCATTTGAAATTAACATAAATATGAGTTACGAAGTAGTGGTTTGAACTCTTACGATGAGCCACACACTATCTGAAGGTGACACAGAGTTGAAACTGGGTGTGCCTTCTTGCTTAAAATAAAGCATTCCTTTCCAGCCAGCACAACCTGTGCTGCCCGTCAAGCACAGCAGTGTACACAAATGGCCATATCCTCCAGATATGTGCAACTTCACTTAAGCACACAACTTCTCTGGCTGCAATAGCGATCATAGTAAACAACATGATTCACACCAGTATTTCTAGAACTGATCCCAAGCCCTGCTCAGTTGTTATATTTATTTCCATTCTGCCACTACTATAATTAAAGTTTCTCTTGGCATGTTTCTACCAGTTCAGTTTTTAAAATTTTAGCTAAATACTGCAAGTTTTTCAAGAGAAGTTGTTTTATCCAAGTTAAAAAAGGCAGGGAGAAGGAAGAGACCTGGTCTTCCAGAAGCTGGCCTACTTGTGCCATGAACAAGTATTTCACAGTTCTAAGTGCCTGGCCCCAAAGATTAGTACAAACTTTAGAACTAGTTATTGTATTAAATTCCATGCACATATTTTCTAGACAATATTCCATCTTGTCACACTGCTCACTAAGCAAAATGAAAATCAGTGTTTCGTCACAGATGTCTGTCTCTTGACTAACCAAGTTTCAGATGATTCTCAGTTTCACACGAAGGCCTACTTTCAGTCTTAGGGTTTATGACTTTGTACATGATGAGTGGATATGGCATGATGGGGAGATGAATCATCGCTGTGTTGTTTCTGTCCCGCCAGACAAGGGGAGAAAGAACAAATAGGCAAATAAATATTCCTGCATCTATGCTAATGCTGATGGTTGCCTGGCTACTAATGACCAAGAAAAACCACATGAGCTGAACCATGGTAGAAGCACAGGTGCAGCAGGTTGCTAAACTGATGCACCAACCACAGTTAGGGGGGGAAGCCCTGCAGATGAAACCCCAAAAGCTAAGGAGGAGAAGGAGAGAGTTAATTAGGGGAGTGCTGATTCACACACTGGTTACCATACCTATCATCATTTTCAGCCTGGTGCTTCATATATGGAACTACTTGTGTTCTGTTTTTAGCCTTTTCCCCTGACAGGGATGACTAATATATACAGTATTTCTTTCTGAATCATCAGCTTGGTCTATACAATAAGTATCTAGCCTCTCAACCGGAACCAGGGGTTTAAGAGAAAAGAAAAATCAGCATTTTCATTAAACTGATCAGAATCTGAAGATTCCCGAAACTAGCTGGCCTGTTCCTCTCCTTCTACGTAGCACAGTGGACAGAACAACCAAATTGAAGACAAGATGCTTAGTGCTGTACCAGCAGATGCTTGGAGAGCTACAGAAAGGGCAACCTTGAGCAGTGAACTATGGTTTTTTCTTATAATTTATTGCAACTTCCTGACTGATGAGAGAATTTGTAGAGTTACAGTATGTGTAAGGTGTTACAAAGCAGTAAACCAAGACAGGAAAGACACGGTAGAAAGAACTTGCTAGATGTACCTTCCTTGCTCCGCTCCTACCCACTCAATCATCTGTATGTGCTCCCCCAAACCCAAAAACCACAGGGCAGGCACAGTCCTACTAAAAGATCACCAAACGAGCATTTGATCCTGTGACTAGATGAGTACTACTTTATAAATATACCAAGTTCTATATATTGATGTGTTTTTAGGATATTTACTTTGCGAAAACTTACTCTGTATGTGTGATTGCGTGTGTTTGTGTGCTGCAATGAAAACAGAAAAGAAATTTAAAAAAAAAAAAAAAGAAAAAAAAAGGAAAAACAACTTGAAAGCTCCGTTTCTCCCAGCGAACTCTAAAGCAACTAAAAAAACCCAGGGACAGGTCTGAGAGGCCAAGCAATCCACAGAACCACGACAGGCTTAAAGAATAACTTCCCCAAGGGTGGGAGAAACATCTCTCATAAGCCAAGTGGCACACAAGGACAGACCTGCTTTAATTACTGTTGGTCTGCTGAAAAATCCTTCCTGTCTAAATGCCTCACTCTACTTTCAAAACAAATTGCTCTTATCATTAGTTTTGTTATTCTTTTCTGCTGACAACACACTCTTTCGTAGGGAAGAAAGAGTGGGGCAGAATTTGGATGGATATGCAGGATATGCATGGTTGATTCACTACTTGCTGCCAGTAATAGAGAAAGAATGTGGAACTCTGCACAGAGGAGGTCAAGGCAGGAGGCATGTCCAAGAGCACTCGCACCACCCAGGAGTATGGGTACAGTTTGCCCTGGCAGTGTATCACAGCATATACTGAACTATACGCATGTGATGGCTGAGATAAACAGAACAGTAGCAGAACCAGTTCCCTGCTACGTTATCTTACAAGAAAACGAAAGGTTAATAGACAAAAGTTCCATCTTCTTTTTGGTGGAAATTAAGATGCTGCTTCCACTTTGCCATATCCTCTTCAGGACACCAGCAAGAAATTTGTTGCTGTTCTTTGTTTTGCTTTTAAAACTAAAATCCTCACAAGCTTGGTTGCAGCTAACCGAACGGGTTTGAAGGGAAAATGCAAAGGAAAGGGAATAGGGGCAACACTGGCAAAGTTGCATATACCCTGTGTGGCGGCACAGGTATGTTCCTGAAAACTAGATATTAAAGAAAATAACAATAATCTGAGCCAGCTCAAAGCATCTTATAGGTTTTTAAGGAAAATTTAGTTTTACCTATATAAATTTAATTTTACTTATATAATTTAATTTTACCTATATAAATTGGACAGGCCTTTGCCACAGGGAAAAAAGGAGATAATGGACAGAGATGGGGTAAGGGAAAAAAGGTCTCTACATAGCAGCTCTGACCTTGCTGGAAGGGAATGGAGAGAGGGAGTCTGAAGAATGGTTCAAATGGGTACTGCACGCAGTAGCTGCCACCCATCACACCTCAGACTCACCTAGCAGAGTCACAGCGAGCCTGACTTTCTAGTGTGACAACAGAAGTCAAAGCAGGAAACGGGCCTGGGCATGTATTTCCCCATTTCTGGTCATGGCCCTTTACACAGAGTCAGTCATAGTTTTACAGGGCCTTCTCTCCACAGGAGATAAAAAAGGGGTGCTAAACAAGAATTAAGTAAATGAGTTGGTTTACAGCTTGCATCTTGGGGATACTGAGGGTTGCTTTCTGGCATGCTGTATTTAAGACTCCAAAAAGCACCCAATAGGGCACTGAACAAACTGTGAGCATACTTCACACAACAATTCATTCCTCCAAAGAAAACACCAAGAGCGTAAATGAAATGGCTATTGTATGAACTGCTCAATTTTTCTCAATTATAAAATTGTCACTGTGCACAATATACTTAAAAATTATGGAGGGCAACCTCATTGTATATATAGTGCTTGGAAGCCCTTTAGTGAGCAGGACTGATCAAAGCAATTGCTTTCACCTTGCTCCACAGCTTACAGAAAAAAAAAGGTCAATTAAGTAAATGTCTTTTGACCTAAAAGCATGACGACTAGCTTTGGGAATTGATGTGATTTTGCACCAGCAAAACTGGTAGACCAACCCTGAAATCCTTTCAGGAAAACAAGAGGTGTGATGTCGGAAAGGGATACAAAGGAACTTGGAGAAGGGGGAGACCCAGGGATGTATATAGACAGCTCAATCGCTGCTTTCAGTTACATGAAACCACCTAGCATGACATTCAGGTGAACATGTAAGGCCTAAAAGTACTATGTTTAAAGTACCTCCTTGGCTTCACAGCTTGTATCCGCTCAAGATGCCTGGAGTGGGATTGCTTTAGGTTTGGGTTGCCTTTCCTCCCCCCTTCTCCTAGAACTACTGAGTCAGAAAGCAAGCTCTGATCTTTGAGACCATTCAGCTAATGTATAACAAGGAATACTGGTTTCCTGCTTACATCTAACTTTTAGTGACAGAAGGCTTTGAGCATCTAGCCTGATGTGAGGTGTACAACTTTATTAAAAACACTTGTAAGCTGGATGAACCATTCAAAGATCTTAGTGAATAGATGCAAGAATGTTCCCAACATTGCCTCACCCAGATCTAATCAGATTCCTATTTTCTACTCCTTTAAGACATAAGTAATTCAAAAGTGGGAAAGATAGAAATTACTGTTCATGATGAGGTATAAAATTGATCTTACAGTATTTTCATATATGAGAAACACTTAACTCCTGACCAGGATGGGGCACTTATACTGATGCTATTTTCCAGTGAACTTAACCCTCACATACAACAATTTAATTGAAAACAAACTCAGTCCCTCAGCAAGTCTTACTGCAGATCTACTCTTACGACTTAGGAAGCACAACTTGATGATGAAACTTCTGTCAGTCCCCATCAGTAAAAACAAACAGGTGGAAGAGTTGATTTACCTAACTTAACGAACTTGACAAGTGCATGAAAAGTCACCTTTTTTACTAACATGCCTCCAGGCAGCCTATGAGCGTCCTGTACTATAGAAAACAGAGCTGTGAAAGCTCTAAATAATTACAGCTTTGTCACACTTTATGATTTCCTGCTGTGGACTACTAAAAAAGCAGGGATTACTCGACAAACATTATACTCAAATGAAGAAACCAGACAAGATTTGGGGGAAGTTTTGCTTCAGCCTCTAGTTACACACCAGTACCAAGGCCTTGCAGAATGGCTGGCACAGGTAAAACTTGGCTCTTTTCAGCTGTGAACAGTTCCTCTGCTAAAGAGCAGTATTGCTGCTTAAGCCCCTGGAAGCTGATGAATTTGGTAAATACTGGGGTTCAAAATCCAAATAGCCTGCAACGAAGGCCACAGACAAAAGCACCTGTGCCTCCCTACCGTGTAATCCAGGTTATGGCTGAAGTACACTGTACGGATGGGTATCTTTGCTTTGAGCACCAATAACCTGATGTATGAGAGTTTTTGGGCTTTGGGTTGTTGTTTGCTTTGGGTTTTTTCCTTCCATACAGTAAGCAGTCTGTGGTCTCAGATCCACAATATACATCCCCGCGCGTGCCCACACCCCTATTTGAAGCCCATCAACAACGGGTGCAGGTGGAGAGCTGCAAGGGACAACCCAGCGAGGGACGGCTGACTCCAAGCTCCCGAAAGCGGCACTCGCTGTCCTTTACCTCCGGTGAAGTTCACAGCAGCCCAGCGGCTGCCGGACAAGCTACACTTCATTGCAATTACTCTGCGCTGAAAGAGCTCAGGTGCAGGTTATGGCATTAGCCGCCCACTAAGTCTGAAAAGTAATTAGGGCAGATGTTCATTAAAAACTTCCTAAAGAGTCTGTTAATTTCGTTGCCTTACTCCACCAAACTTTCTTACAGGTACACAAAGCAATTTACTAGACAGCGAGCGAGGAGACACAGCGAGGAGCGACCAGGAAAGTGCGCAGGCGAAGAAAACAGAAACTTTCAAGGGGAACTTCACCCATTTTGTGGAGGTACTAGCGCACCTGCCCCGCAGAGCGAAGCCCAGCGCCGGAGGATGGCGCCGGCGGCGGCCGCCCGGCACCCCGGGTCCGTCCTGTTCTCCCGGTGCCCTACCCCAAGCGCCGCAAAGCGCTCATCCAGAGCACAGGCGCCCACGTTCTGCCGCCGCGGGACGGGGCTCACGACGCCCCGCCAACAGAAAGCAGCAGCGATAGACAGACACGAGACCGCCGAGCCCGGAGTGCCCGTCCCGCCACGCAGTCCCCCGCGCATCCCACCTTCCGAAAGTAGCCGTCCTCCGCCGGCTCGGCCGGCTGGCATCCGCGAGGCGACAGAGTGTCTGTCATCTCCGGGTGGGCGAGCCCCCTCTCCGCTGCCGCTGCCAGGCGAGCACTGCTGCGGAGAGACACGTCCCTGCAGGAAATGCCGGCGCTGCCCCACAGCACCGCCCGGCTCCACCCCTGTGGCGGTGGGGAGGAGCTGTCCGCCCCGCCCCGCAGCAGTGTCCGCTCCGCCGCACTGAGGCGGCCTCGGTGAGGTCTGTGCCGAGATGCTCGGGTCGCTGGTCGCGGAAGTCCCGCTGCCGGGCGGTCCAGGTGCCCCTCGTCCAGAGACGGGCGGTGCCGGGAAGAGCAGCCCGGTGCCCCGCTGCGCCCTCCCTGGCCCGCCGGCTGCGCTTCGGGGTCCAGCTAGTCGCCCCAAAGGGACCGCTCGCCTCTGCCTGCTGCCCTGCGCCGTCCCCGTGCAGCTGTGCCAGGCGACAGCGCCCAGGGTGGGACACCGGTCCCACTGGTGTCGCTGCCAGCTTCCCTGGGGGGCAGCCAAGGTTTCCCGCCGGTGCCGGCCCCTCACCGCGGGCTCGTTCCTCCTCGGGGGGTGCCCCTCACACACCCGGGCAGGGGGGGAGCACCACAGGGCCGGTACCCAAAGCCCGCACTGTCACGTCCATAGTGCCTCAGCCTCCCGTCTGGGGGAGGGCAGGAGCACGGCTGACGCCGGCCGCAGAACTCGAGGGAGGTGTAGGGGCTCTGGCTTTGGCCCCTGATAAGAAGAGCGGTATCTCGGTGAGAGGCAGGACTGGCCCTGGCTCCGGGAAACTGCTGTGGGATTAACCTCAGCATTGCAAAAATCTGCAGAGCTCGCACTGGAAACCTCCCATCTTTGAAATATTCCATTGCGTAACTGGTTTCACAGATGTTGTTGGACACTTGGGTAAGAAAATTGTCAATATTGGTTCCTATTACTAGCCAGGCCTAACTACCAGAGTTAGGCAGGTATTTTGAAGATGCAATACAGCAAAACACTTAAATTAATATTACCAAACTTGTCTTCTTTTCCCCCCATCCCCCCCCCCCTTTTCCCTTTTTTCATCTTTCTTAGAACTATGGTATAGTTGTGTCAGGAAAAGATCTGCAGAGACAACTTTTCTTTATCAAAGGAAAAAATCTTTTCAATTACACTGTCAACTGAAACTTGCTTTGAAAACACTGATGTCTCCGGAGTTAGGCAGCACAGTCCAGTTAAACTGTGTCTGCTGATTGTTTTTTAAGGAAGAAGACTAGAGCCAGCACCTCAGAATCCGAAGATCTGCTGCTGCCTCTTTGTTCACACTCACCCCAGTATTTTTCCCTCTTTTTAATAGTTCCAAAGGTGCTGAATAAATGTATCCAATTGTATGTTGAACAGAAATAGGTAAAAGTGGGAAAATAGTTCAACTTGCTTCAATTTCTATTTAAAGGGTGGTTTTTACACTGTTAGAAAATGTATTTACCTGCTAAATTAAAAATTATTTAAAAACTTAAATCTTGCAAACCAGTGTATAACTGCAATGCAAAACATATAAGTACATTAATATAAATGAGAGATAAATAGTAATTTGCCAGCATAGGCTATGCTGGTATGATCTGGCAATTAAAACAGTATTAATGTGACCATCCTGGGAATCTGCACCGCTTTTGCTGGGTTTTCTTAAAACAGATCCCATTGAAAGGCTCAAATAAAGTCCCAAGAGTCTGTAGCCAGGCCAAAGGGTCAGAAAGTCACCACCACCATAAGAGACTGTTACCATGGTCACGTGTAAAAGACAAATTTGCAGAAGTTTCTGCACAGTACAATACTAAAGATAACTTTAAACATGTCTTATTGACAAAATGCAGCCTTTTTGTTGTTGTTGTTGGGTTCTCTGAATAAAACAAAGTCAGCAGTGATACACACAGCAAGTTTATATAGCAAACTCAGCCCTGAATCCATGGTACCTTTACACTCTGCCTTCCCCTTGCTGGGATAAAGGTACTTCCTCATGACTGTGTGAGGACTGATAGGAGATTTCTGAAGTAAGTCATTGCAAGTATTGTCTGCATGTGGTGGATATGCTTTGCTGCAAAAGGCCCACGTGGATTATGTGGTCTCAGTAGCTAGGGCTGAGCTGCATAATGATGGGGTAGGAGTGCTGCCTGACCCCGGAATGTAAATTGCAGCTTACAAGTTTCCACAACCTGATTTACCCTCAGAGTAACATGTCCCCGCTCTTCTCACCAGCTGGTTAAATGTCTTGTCTCCAGAAGCTTTTTGGTTGCTACTAGAATTCCTAAACAGAGGTGAGTGCATACCACAAACTTTCTCAGTTTCTCACAATTATGTTACTCAGGAGGTTTGATTTGCTGCATTGTATAAACTGAGTAATAACTGGCTAGGAATCTGGACACATGCACTCAGAAAAAGGGGAGTATAGCTGCAGATGTTGGTCGATACTTATGTTTAATGTTATGAAAGAGTAAATATGGTGATCTGGCCCACTGGACATGGCACTGTATCTGAGAGAGCATCAAAATCTTAAGAATTTGCATCCAAGGAATTTCTGTATGTTGTGCCTAAAGCACTGAGATTGAAAGCAATAAATCTTATCTTTGCATCATCAAACCTCCCTCTGGTTACAAAACTGGCTCTATCTGGCTTCGTGCGTCTTCACAGATAAACCAGCCAGGTGATCCAAACAATGGCCAGCTGAAAACAGGCACTGAAAGGCAGAGCTTGAATTGTCCCAGATTTTACCCCAGAATAGTAAAGGTAAGAGGGACCAGAATTTGGACACATGACAATATATGTGGTACATATGTACCTGTGCACATTATGTGCCATATTTCTCTTATGTTTGTATCACACCACTTGCTTAGTCAATCCTGTCCTTCCTAACTTGAAAAAACTATGTGAATATATACAATCCCATCTTCAGTCTTCTCTTTGGCCACTAGGAAATAGTCTCGATTTGGGAAATTAATTTCCTGTCTGTTGACACATTGTTACGTACTGAATAGGAATTTGCTTTGATTTAGTAAGGGGAGGTGCTGCTCTCTTGAAAGAGAATGTTTCCTTTTTGTGATTTTACAGCCCTTGCAGCTATAAACATGTAACAAGTGCCTCAAAGAGCTTTTGTCCCAGAGACACCCAGGCTTATCAGCAGAAGGACTTAGAATGCTACTGTATGAAGGGAGAAGTTTCTCAGGGTAGGCTCTTGAATTCTGAACCTGACACATAGCCACATATTTCTCCTCCTGTTGCTGGTGGCTTTGAATATTAAACTTCTGCTCTGAGCAGAAAGACAAAAAGATTTTGTCAGTAACCCTGACAGCCTGTAACTTTATGGTCAATTAATTACATTGCATCAAGTTACTTGAGTTAGTATCACACTTTATTTCTGAAGACTGCAGTTCTTAATGAGCTAATGCCTCTCTACTGTAGGGAAGTTTTAGGCAAGGAGACAGGAAAAGGTTCATTGGTTGATTCTTCCCCACCCCCCTTCAACTCTTTCGCAATATGTATTGGGAGGAGAGAGTAAGGGGAGGAAGAGACTGAGAATGACAAAAATTGTCTAATGGGAGCACAGTAACAATAGTGATGAGAATCTGCTTTGAGACTGTTACAAGTTTACAAGATGTAGATTTTCAAGTTAGAAAAGTTTGAGAGTAAAGAATGGGGAAGTGTTCTCAGAAACAAAAGTAGTTTTATGACAGGTAAATTGAAAGTGACCAGACAGGAACTGCAAGTAGGAAGTGCCAGTACAAGGTTTCCTTACCAGCAAATTTACTGAGTGATAGCAAAATGGTATAAAAATGTTACACAAACTCAGTAAGAGGGCTTTGGGGTGGCCATGATGTGATTGGCTGTAGGGGCAGCATTTCACTGCTGCTTCTTCGGGCTAGTATCAAGGGGCAAAGGTAACTGCAGCTTTATCTTCACTGATGAATAAAGTAAATCTCATTTAGTATTGAACAGTTAATCTGCTTTGCCTATTTGACTGTGAGAACATACTGTAAACATGACACTGCAGTTTCAGTGGGAATTTAGAATGTAAGGCAAAGGATGGGCAAAACCATCATCCCTTTTCCCAGAAGAAGCCTTCAGCGGACATCCATAGACAAGAGTCTGTGTAGTTAAGGACAATACTCGTTGTCTTTTTTCCTTCTCATTGTTTAACCCCCTCCCCCCGGTCAAAAGTTAGCACTTTATAGCAGCTAAAAAAATGCATCAGAGGCTGTACTTCATGTGTCTGTTTCATCAATTGATACAGTAGCCGTATGTTGGCAGGAAGAATAATTGGAAATATTCCCACTGAACACAAGGTAAATTAGAAGTGAAGTAGTTTGCTCAGTTTTGAAAAATAAAACAGTAATGCATTTTTTATATGTCCTGTACTTACGTTTTCTCTTTTTTCATTAACACGTTTTTTAACAGCCCTGTAAATTAATAATAAATTTTTGCTTCCTTCTTTTCTATCTCGATTATGCTGCTTTCAGTCTGAAGTTCCAGTAACCCACGTAACTTTAATCAACAAGAAGTTATCTATCTGAAGAAATGGTTTAAAGAATATAATAAAGGATATAGGAAGACATTCCTATGGTTGACCTTAATGAACTAATTCAAAACTAAACGTTGAAAATGTATTGGAAAACCAAGCCTGAAGTCCATCTCTGGCTTAAAGAGTCCAGTCTCAACTTGAAATATACTAGCAAGTATTTCAGCTTTTGTTCAAAAATGTCGATTTTTATTGTACATGTAAACTACCCAAACCTATTAATATTTTAGTTTCATTGCAATCATCAAGATATTGTAATTACTGTTTTATTTAACAGCTAAGATTAGCCAATTGTCACCTGATTTAACAGTTGTAAACAAGAGAGAGTTTACCACAGTGAAGAAAATACCACTGGGATGCAAAAGCAATTCTAATCTGATAAAAAATTACCCCGACTCTTTGAACATAACAAGTAAGACACTCAAAAGATTTTCTGTTAACATTGTGTGAAAAAGATTTATTTAAGTCTGTGTGTTAAAATCACACTGAATTGACTATTCAGGAACAATTATTTCCGAAGAAAAGAGAAACAGCAACTGTGCTAACAACTCATTTGCCACTGTAGGTTCTAGCTAACTGCTTGCTAATTAGTACTGATGAGAAAAGATAATGCAGGTAGATAAATGTCTGTGCCTTCTACTTTATTGTTTTTAAGTGAATTAGAGATCTAAATTAAACAGAGTACTCCCTATTTGCATGGGACACCAAATAAGTATTTCCTATGGAAACCTGAAACCACATGAAACTTCGGTAGTTTCACTCTGAAAGAAACCAGTTTTGTGTATACAAACATAAGTACTGGATTAGGGAATAGCCACTAAACTTGCAGAGGCCTTATCTGTTAAAGCAGGAGTATCTCAAGTCAAGTTTTGACTTATTTTCAAGGATTTCAAGATCCTGGTGATGCTTGCTTACAAAAGCTGTGGATTGATATATCTTCAGCACAAAATGAAGGGCTGCTTTTTGTTTGCGTTTGCAGTGATTTGGAGTTTTGGTTTTAAAATGTGTAATATATTGTGCTTGTAGCGAGTCTGATTAGGTAAAATGTAAGCTTGAGAAATTAATCAAAGCACGAGCTTCTCATGGATAACACTGGGAATTAAAATCCAAGTTTTGAACAGTTGGTTCTTACCAGTGAATACTTCGTGATTCTCATGTGGTCTTTGTATAGAACATATTCAGTTGTACGTTCCCCTTTTAACAGCAGACTCCCTAGTGCGGCGCACAGAGGCGCCTGGAGGAGCAGCGGGACAAGGCTCTTCTGGCGCAAGTTTGGGGCAGGCTTCTGCACGGGTACCTGCGCACGGCCTGCCTGAACAGCTCGTAAAACAACGCTGTTAGATGAACTTTGCCACGTATCGGTTAAAGGCTGTAATTCAATTAAAGCCGCACCTCCCTTGGTCATATTGATCCAGGGTGGAGTTTGCTTTACCCCTGGGTTCAGATAGGATCTGTTCCACAGTGGTTTTGCCGCCCTTCCCTTCACCTGGAGCCCTGAGGAGTTCGGGGACAGGCGCCCCCCTGGAACATGAGCCGTTTCCAGCTAGCCGATCGAATGGCCACTATCGAGTGCCCGTCATTTTTTAGTTAACATCTTCATAAAAACACCAAACACGTTTCTAACCGGGGGCCGTCAGCAGCACACTGCAGCATTCCTCCATTTCCCTACAGAGCATTCTGGGACCGAAGGGCTGGCAGGAGTCGCTGAAGAGCCGGGTTTGGGACCTCGCAAGCGGCCACCGGCGGGTCCCGAAGGACGCCTGGGAAAAGACCCCGTAGCAGCCGCGCACCGCGGCGGCACTACGACAACAGCCCGGCGGCATCGCGACGGCAGCGCCGAGCCCGCCCCGCCCCCGGGGACGGGCCTCAAGCCTTGGCCCCTGAGGGGCGGGGCGAGCCGCAGCGCCGGCTGCAGCGTCCCGCTCCCCGGGCGTGACGCAGATTTGTCCTGCGCGAGCCGCCGTCGCTGGGAAATGGCGGCAGCGGGGTCGAGTGGGAGCGATGAGGGTGAACTGGTGAGTTATGGGACCGCGCTGCAGCCGCTGCCAGAAGGTGAGAGAGCCCACGGAGCACGACTGCTGCGCTCGCAGGCTCCTTCGTGCGTTGCGGTGGGCGCTGAGGAGCACTGGGGGCCCGAAGGGGTCCCGGAGGCGGCCCAGCTTGTGGGACTGGTACCGGGGTGTCGGGAGGGCCCGCGCACCCGTTCTTTGAGGGGCTTTTGCACTTCCTGCGGCCTTCCCTTTGGGAAAGCGAGGGGCCGCCGGGTGGAGCGGTGTGGGAGCGGAAGGCAGGCTGCCCGCCGCAGGGATGTGGGGCGGAATGCTCGGCACTACACCAGCTTTCGAGAGTGCGGGAGAGGGACTGGGGTACCAGGTCTTGCTGTGGTCGGAGCTGAGGCCGATCTGTCGCACTGTCCTTGCGCCAAGCCTCGGAAAATGATAAATACATAAAAGTAGAGTTCAGTTGTAACAGCTCAGCTGTATGCAGTTACGCTTGTTAGTGTAGTTGTTTTTCTCAGCCCGGCAAGAGAAGACGCAGGGGAGGCCTTGTAATACTCTTCCAGTACCTAAAAAGGCCGACAGGAAATCTGGTGAGGGGCTTTTTCCAAGAACATGTAGTGACAAGACAAAGGGGAACGACTTTAAACTTGGAAAAGGGTGGATTTAGATTAGATATTAGGAAGAAATTCTTTACTGTGAGGATGGTGAGGCACTGGTACAGGGTGCCCAGAGAATCTGTGGCTGCCCCATCCCTGGCAGTGTTCAAGGCCAGGTTGGACAGGGCTTGGAGCAGCCTGCTCTAGTGGAAGGTGTCCCTGCCCATGACAGAGTGTTGGAGCTTGGTGAGCTTTAAGGTCCTTTCCAACCCAGACCAGTCGGTGATACTGTGAATTTCCTACACTTATGAGATGGGCTTGGCATTGTCCAAGGAGTTTTGTCCATCTGTGGCTCCTGAGTCCATGCCACTTAATTCATATGAATGTTGTTGAAAAGCAGCAAATTTTAATGTCAAAGTAGGTACTGTAATTTCCCAAAACCATTAGTTGAGTGATGAAACCCTGTCAGGGGTCTTGTATGCTTAACAACTGAAAGTGTCCTTTCACAGCAAAATAAAGTTCTTGAAACTCGTTAGAATTCAGTATTTCTACTTGAGCACTTCATGCTTTTACTTCAGCAGCATACATCAGCAATGTATACAAATAATATGGGTAGGAATAAATGTGAACTGTGTGATGCTTTCCACCTCTGGGTGGCTACTGTTTGATTCAGTTTTTAATTGAAGTGAAGAGATAGCACCTGAAGCAAGTGGAGAGTCCATTCTTTATGCAGGGTTGTGACTTAGTTTCTGATTTATCTGTAGGTGAACGACTTAAAAAGCCAGTTCCTCTTCAAGAGCAGACTGTTAAAGATGCAAAGGGACGATACCAGCGTTTCCATGGAGCGTTTACTGGTGGCTTCTCTGCTGGCTACTTTAACACTGTTGGCACAAAGGAAGGTTGGATATTTTTCTGTCTTCGGAGGAGGGTTAATTTGATGCCATAATTTGATGCCTTAATTAATTGTCATGAAGGTGTTTTGGTGGTGGCTTTTTTTTCCCCCCTGCTATTCATTATACTGTAAATAGTTGAAACAATATTGTTGAAGTTAATTCCCCTGAGTTTTTGGACTGCAGTTTTATAGATGTTCCCTTGATTTCAACCTTAAGGTGTAAAGTTGAAATGTTTGAATTGCTTTCAAATATTATGTTGCAGTCTCTTACTTGGATACTTACTCTCTTTAAAGGATGGGCTCCCTCGACTTTTGTATCATCACGGCAGAAAAGAGCAGACAGAACTGTTCTTGGACCAGAAGACTTCATGGATGAAGAGGTAAATTTGGAAAGTACTAGATATCTTTTGAAGTGAGTTGCCATGACAGCAGGTTTTTCAGGCAAGGAAATCATAACAAAAATGGAAATGACTTTAAAATTACTTCTTGTATACAGTGGTATACTGCTGGGTCCTGTAGGGTGTTTCATAGAGCCACGTAGGAAGCTCCTGTAATCTCAATATTAAAAACCAACCAATGAGAAAACCAGAATCTCCCAAACTAAACAGATGACTAAAAGCACCCAAAAAACCAAAACCAGAACTTAAGCCTTTCACTCTATCAGAAAATACATTTTTGAAGGTGTTTAAAAATAAGACTGTTCAAATTATTGAAAAAGCAATTGTATAAATGGCTTAAAAAAATTAGCTGATATGAGGGTCATATCCCCTTTTCTTTTGCCATTACAGTGAGTAATCATGTGAGGGAAACATAATTTTATTTTTTTTCCCCCCTTTTTTCCTCATTTTGTCTATATTTCCCAGGATTTTAGTGAATTTGGGATAGCACCGAAAAATATTACAACCACAGATGATTTTGCATCCAAAGCTAAAGACAGAATAAAAGAGAAAGCAAGACAGATTGCAGGAGTAGTTGCTACCATTCCAGGAATCACTGCATTTGATGATTTAATAGGCCCATCAAAGTAAGTAAATTTTTGTGAGGGTTAACCAGATGATTTCACTTAGAAGTGTTGTATTGGTTAGAAAAGTAATGTTTGATCACAGTAATTCATGAAAGAGACTGGGAGATCTGCAGTGTTGCACTTTCCATGTGGTAGATTTTTGTTTTGTTTGTGCAGACTCTTGCCAGGTAAACATTTCCAAACTGGGATGTCGTGTAAATGAGGCTGTTGATACATTCAGTTTTGATTTTAAAGTGGGGCATATAAACGTAATTTTGAATGGTAGATACGTATATTCTTAAAAAATATTAAAGATGTGGTTTTAGGCGATTCCTTTTGTTTTCTTCTTAGAATAACAGTTGGGGTTGAACTATTACGAAAAATGGGCTGGAAAGAAGGACAAGGAATTGGACCACGTGTCAAAAGAAAGCCATGCAGGCAGAAACCTGGTAAGTTCACCAAAGTTCCTGAAATTTTAATAGGAAATTAGCATTCATAGACTGATGAGAAAGATAATTTTAAAACGTTCTTCTCTTTGGTCTGTTTCTTAGAGAAATTTTACAAAGAGTTGTAATTTAGCATGATGCTATTATGTCTCTTGCAGACCCTGCAGTGAAAGTATATGGTTGTGCGTTGCCACCGGGACTCTCTGCAGGTTCTGAGGTATTGAACAGACAGAAGTTCTTTGTTGACTTATGTGAAAATATGTGCTAAGGCTTTTAACACCCCCCTCCTTCTTTGATGTCTTTGGTATTTTAACATGCAGTTCCAAGCTTTTTAAAAAGTATTCATAAATACTTATCATTATGGTGAAGAAAGTTTTTAATGTAACTGCATTTGTTCTTTTGCTGCCTAGACAGGTGTAATTCATGCATATTTTCTTATGTAATTCAGGAAATGCAAACTTGCCTAGTCTCATGTTCACTAAGTGTTGTAAAATCTCAGCATACAAAACTTCAAGTTACATTTGCTGTTAATATTTCTATTTTTTACAAGGATGAAGAAGATGCATACCAGCCAGAAAATGTGACATTTGCACCAAAAGATATAATGCCTGTAGATTTGATTCCAAAAGAGAATGTCCATGGACTTGGCTATAAGGGATTGGACCCCTCACAAGCTTTGTTTGGTGCCTCTGGAAGAGGACACCTGAATCTCTTCACAGGTGATTCTGAAGATACAGGCAATTTAATTGGTGATCTGAGGCACAGTAAAGGAAGAAAACTAGGTATTACAGGCCAGGTGAGGAAGTTTTTTTAATGCATTTTATTGTTAGCACAATCAAATCTAAATAAATTTTGAGTTTTCTTCCCTGGAAGGCACCTAGTCATTGAAGAGTTGTAATAAAATATTAAATGTGGTTTGAGAACAGGATTTCTTAATTTTTTTACTTAATGTGAAGATATGGGCAAATCCCTAGAACTCTTACATGGCTCCACTTACTGATACTGTTAAAAAGAACTATGAAATACTTCACTCTGAATAGCAGGGTGGAAAAAAATCATCTTGTCTTTGATTAGAGAAAATTAACATTCAGTGCTTCTTTAATTTACATTTTTGTTCGATTTTACTTCCACTAATGTTGAGTCTGTCAGTGTCCTAAGTTCAGCAGTAGCAGTCAGTCTCCTTAGTAGCTGGTGTAGTGCTAAATTTTCTAGTCTGGGACCAATGCTGATAACACCGATGGTTTTTAGTTCTTGCTCAGTAATGTTTACCCCTATCAAGGATTTTTTCAGTCTCATGCTCTGCCAGGGAGTAGTGGTTTGTGTTATACCTTAGTTACTGGACTGTTCTTATCTCAACCTGTGGGAGCTACATTCTTTTGATTCTCGTCTGCATCCCTCCAGGTGTGGGGGGAGGAAGAAGGGGGGGGGGTGAGCAAGCAGCTACGTGGTTCTGAGTATATGGGCTGGGCTTAAACCACAGCTGTCAGCTAGAGAAGTTTTGCTTCCTTCCATGGTATTTGTAGTTCTTAAGTAGAAGCATTGTCAATTAATATTTCTAGGAATTAGACTTAATTCATTTTCATGCCTACTTAGTTTTTTATCTTTTGAGAACTTAACCTGTTCTTAGACTGCAAATGTTACTGTGTGGAATTAGGCTGCTGTCCTCATCCTGTACAGGCCAAGCTCACTTTCCCTCCCTGCCAAGAGAGTGGAATATATTTGCTTTTGTGTTTGGTTGGGTTGGTTCTTTATTTCACTAGCTGGTAGCATTTTTTTTTTTTTTGTGAAGCTCTAAGTTTTTCCAGTATATATGTATATTGGACATCTCGTATAATGCAGGTGAATAGATGTACATGTAGATGTGTCTGACATGACTTAAAAATATTAATTTTACACTTCTGAATTCTCATGTTTATTTGAATATTTGTTTTAGGCTTTTGGTGTAGGAGCCTTAGAGGAGGAAGATGATGATATTTATGCAACTGAAACACTATCAAAATATGATACAGTTCTAAAAGATGAAGAACCTGGAGATGGCTTTTATGGCTGGACAGCACCTAAGCAATATAAAGCAAACAAAAGTAAGAATTGCGGTTCTCTCTGAAGAGCTGTAGTGTAACTTGTACTGGGGGTGGAGGAGGGAAGAAGACATAAATGTAGTCTCTATTTGCCAAGTATTTGGATTTTCAGGGAGCTGGTATCTTCTAGCACTGATTTCTGGAACATCATCTGTTCTTCCATCTTTATTGAAGTGTCCAAATCTGGAAATAATTTCCAAAGTCCTACACTAATCCCAGTGTATATTAAACTCCCAAATTCTGTTTTCTAAAGGACAACATGCATTGCTGTGTGAGATGCAGCATTTAGTTCCACTGAAGGAAACAACTGATTGTGAATCTTGTCTACAAAATATCACACCAATACTTTGCAAAGAATTTTTTTTTTTTTTTCAGATACACTTGTGTATTTTCAAATGAATTTGTAAATTTGATCTTTATACCACTTCAGAGCAGTTTCTAAGTGCATGAAATACTGCAGTTAATGTTATTTGTACACCATTAATGGCACTCATGATCTTGGCTAGGTACAGCAGTGATACTTTTGCCTCACTATAAACCATGTTCATCCTACAGCAGTCTCTTTGGTAGTAGTTTTTAAGCCATATTAATAGTAATCCAGATTCAGACCCCTTAATTTTAAGGGAAAGGCAGTGAAGACCACTACAGTTAGACTCCGTAAAATATATTGAAAAATGGAAAATAATCAGAAAAATGCTTTTTGCCAAACATATATGTTTTAAATACTGACTGATTCTCTGGTCATTTTGTAGGGTCAGAAAGGGAAGTCAAATACACAGGCATAATCTTGGATGGTTTTTCACTGGCATCAAAATCGTCAACTCCAAGCAAGGTAAGCAGATATTAATATTTAAGTATTAAGAATAACATCAGCAGATTGACACTTGAGCTGTATGGATATGGACTTCAGTGTTGCTCACGAGCTCTTATGTTCTTAGAAATAAAAGTTCTGGTCAACAATAAAGTTTGTGGAAGGAGCAAAATTACAGTGTTTGAAGCTACAACTGAGTAATAGAAACCTAAAATTTGTCAAACTACTGGGTGAATTTGGACTTTGCCTATATGCTGGCTTTGAACAAGTGCCTTTCACACTATTGTTTGGCATAAAGTTAGAGGAATTTCACTTTGAATTAAAAAAGTTTGATTTCACTTTGAATTAAAAAGTAATACATCTTTTACTTCTAGATCTTTTAGATGCAACATTCAGTTTTCCATAAAAATCAGGTCCCATGCTTCACTTCTATTTGGTGACAAGTGAATTTGTTAACTCTGTTTCAGTTTTGCCTCATTTATACCACACATATTTGCATAAATCAGAATGACAAACATAATTGTGTTACGTGGTCCTTTTTCTAATGAAGAAAAAGAAAGGATATTGGTATATAAAATTGCATTGTTTGGGAAGCATAGGGATAACTTTAGGAGTAACAGCTTGAATGAGGGAATGTGGGAGAAAAAGATTTTGAAAGACATTAAAATACAACAAGCACAGAAGTATTCAATAGTGCAATTAACTGATTAAATCATGTGACTTATGTTAATACAAGAAAAGCAATTATTAAGCAATACCTAGAGCTTTTCTCAAATAAAAGCAATGCATGTTAAAACTTGTTAATTTTGCTTCAGCTTGATGTACTTTTTTCCTGTTTTTCATATTATCTATTAACAGTGTAAGTTTGTTCCCAAAGTCTGTGTTACGGTGCAACTTACTGGCTGGTTCTGAAAGAATCAGTAGCTTGTTATACCTATTTCTACTGCCAAGATGTAAACAGGAATTTTTAGACTGAGGTGACTTTTACTGAAAAACATTTGTGTTACGTACAAAGTTGTATCTCTTTTTTATTGTATTTTTGTTTTATCATCTTCCAACCAAGATATATCCACCACCTCCCTTGCCACGAAATTACAGACCAGTCCATTACTTTCGACCTGTGGTAGCAGATGGGAATGAAAACTGCCATTTGCAGAACGCATTAGAAGAATCAGCTGGAAAACTTGAGAGTGATATGAGACAGCAAAGCAGGCATGCTCTGAATGCCTCCCAAAGAAGGGAACAACTAGGAGAGACTGGTCTAAAAGGTACTGATAATGTGTGACAATATCTTAGCTTGGGTATTATCGGGTCCCCTGTTTGTCTATGTAACAGCAAAAATTTGGTCTAGTCTGAACAGTATTTTCTAATATAAGCATACTAAATACAGTTAGCTAAGTTAGAATACCTCTTCATTGTTCAGTTTCATCTCAACAGCTTGTTGACATATCTGCCTATATTTTTATTTACTTCAGTCTTTTAAAGAGGAAAAAAATGTGTGGGATTGTGTTTTACTGTGTTATTTTTATTTTTCTTTTGTGCCCTTATTATGGGTTTGGAATATAGAAGGCTGTGAGGTTTCGGGTTTTCTTTCCCTGGAAAATGGGGTTTCACTGAAACATATTCAAGTTCACTAGAAAAGTAATTTGTAAATGTGGTTCTCATTTGTATCCACAATACTGAAGTTTACAAATATGTAAATATGTGGTAAATAGCATAAAAGATGCACTAATGGCCATTTTTTTCTGTCATCTCTGCTATTTATTGCTGCTTAAGAGCATTTTCTCTGAATGTTTATTCATAGTTGTAGGCTTTTTTCCTCCACTGAAGTGGCAGAAAGAGCTGTAGTCATTTTTCATTTCTTAATGCTTTTCTTTTTTTGGTTTTAGGTCCAGCTCCTTCTGTTTTGGAATATCTGTCTGAGAAAGATAGAGAAAGACTCAAAAAAGTGAAACAAGCATCTGAACAAAAAATGAAAGCAAAAATAATTCCTCGGGAGCCCCGAAGTAGCAGCTGCCAGCCAACTTCCTTAGATGGTGCTTCCCACAAATGGCTAAAGTTGTTGGGGCCACAGTTAGCAAATGCTGGTTCTAGTGACTTCAAACCGTTTGCAAAAAATCCAGAAAAGCAAAGAAGATATGAAATTTTTGTGAAAAGTCTTAAACAAGGAGAAAAAGGTAACTGAAGTGATTAATTCCAACACTTTATTTTGTCTTTGAAAAAATTCTTGAATTATTTTTTACTTTTCTCTTATTCCCTTTTTTGTCCTGTTGTGTTTTATGTTCACTATGAGTTCTCTTCCTGAATTCCACAGCATTTCTTCCTCTATTTCTTTTTAGGGCCAATATTAAAAGAAACTTTTACTGACACTTAATTGTGTTGATTTCAGGAAAACTGCTCAGTAATTTAAGTGTCAGCAAGACTTGATTTTAGGCATGACATTTCATCTTTTGATGCTATAGCAGAGGTGAAGTTCTACTTAGTTGCCTGGGTTTCCCTTCTTCTGTTTGCCAAAGTAGGCTTCAGCTTTGGTCAGTACCGTGAGCTATGCATGGAATAAGCATTTTCATTTAGTTTGTTTCACTTTGAGGAGTAAAACTGACAGATCCTATAAAGGCAGAAAGGTCACAGTAGAATGAAAGGAAAAATCAAAAGAAAACCCATACGATGTACTTTCAGAGGAGATAAGGTGTCTGAAGTGAACGAAGTAGTTCATACTTGTCAAAGCTTATATTCCATGTCCTTTGGATACTCAAACTGCCACTGTCACACTTGCGTTCTCTCAGAAAAGTCTGTGGCTGTAAAATCAGAGCATGCATGCAGAGCTCTTATTCAAGCCCAAAAAACCTCAACCGCTTCATCTGCTGTCCTTGTCCTGTTTCAGTCTCCTTCTATTTTGTTTAGGCTTTTACTATTAAAGGATACTGTGGTGTATCTTACGTTAAACCAGGTACTTTTGATGCCTTGTGATGCGTTCCCTGGTACTGTGATTTTTATGTAAGGTGTGAAAAGCCAAAATCTAACCTAGGGAGAGCAGCAGCAGTAGCAGGTGAATGTAATTGTCTTAAAATGAAAAAGTTAGGGCTGGTTTGTTTTTAAAATTTTAAGGTACAAAGGGGCTATTGGACAAGAAGAAAAAAGGCACCAGCAAAGATTTGCAGAGGAAAGGGTATAGTGTTAGAAAACCTGGTTTTGTTACTGTAGTATTTTTTTTAAATAATCCTTTTCACTGTATGATAAAAGACTTCCTGCTCAGTAGCTGCTAATGGTTATTGTATTGAGAGGGACTACTTGGTCTTTGAACCCTTAGTTCCTCCATTCAGGACTGGGATTTCCCCTGTGTAAAGTTGAGTGTCCTCTTACAAGGAGGTGCTTACAGTCATAATGATGAAAATGTGGAAATACTTAAGTAAGTTGAGTGATTAAGATTCTCATTGTAAGAGTGTTTTTGCTTGCTGGTGTTACTTCCTGTTCCTTCTGGTAGCAAATGTGAATCCATTGCTTTAAACAGGATCAGTATTGTTTACAAAATTTGTGTCCAAATTCTGTATTTGTCAGTGGGCACCTTATATACCAGAAAGCTCCTTGAAGTTACCAAAGCCTGCCCAGGCTTCCTCACTAGTTAATTTTTTTGTTCTGTGTTTTAGTTATTTGATAAAGATTTGGATTATACTTCTTGTTTTAAATGCCTATTAAGTACATTAGATATTTTAAACATTCTTTAGAGGGCAGTGAGTAAAGAGTCAGCATTACAAATAAAATTACTTGAAGTATGTACCTTGTAGTTGGCAAATGCTGTCGTTCTTGCAGTCTTGAAAACCTACTACTCACCAAGGATAGCACAGTTGAGATGAATACTATTCTTAAACTAAATACTCATTCAATACTTGCAGAGATGGTTGTTTATTTTATTATTTTTTTGTTTGAAAACTGTCAGACCTAACCAAGCTGTAATCTCTGCTAAACATTTCCCTCCTTATCTTATAGTAGACACGTTGGAGCAATATTTAGACCCAAATACGACAGAATGGGAGCGAGAAAGAGAACAAGAGGAGTTCTTCCGAGCAGCAATGTTCTACAAGTCTTCCAATTCAGCACTGTCTTCCAGGTTTACCCGAGCCAAACATGAAGATGATGTTGACAAAGTCGAAGTTCCTCGGGACCAAGAGGTATGTGGTGTTAATTTTTTTAGTAGATTGGAGTTACAGTTGCTGCCTTACCTCTGACTTCCAGAATTCTTTCTCTTTACAACTCTTTTACAGATGCAGTGTCAATGTTCTGTTGCCTTATGTTGAGCAAACTTTTGAAAACACTGCATACCAAGCAGGAATTTGTTAAACTACACTTACATATTTTATGTTTCTATTCTGTTCTTAAGTCTCACAACAATTATAGTCAATTTGGTAAGTTTTTACTTATTTAGCAGCTAGAAATATTTGTCTTTTTCAGAAAGATATTGATGACAAGGAAACTGCTGTGAAGATGAAGATGTTTGGCAAACTCACAAGAGACAAGTTTGAATGGCACCCTGAAAAGCTGTTGTGTAGAAGATTTAATGTTCCTGATCCATATCCTGAGTAAGATCATTGATACTGATATTTTTAAGACTTTGTGAAAATTCTGAGTTTTTCAATTGGTCGAGGAAGATTTGGCTTGATGTTATCTTCTTACGTCATAATAGGTGTAATATAGAACTGCCTAATGTTTCTATTTGCCTCATAAAACATGGTGACCTCTGATAAAATAGTATGTTTTAAGGATTACTGTAGTTGTTTCAGCTTGTTGTAGATACTTTGAGGCCTTTTCTGTGTTGGAAACAATAATCAGTAACCATTTTTATGTCCCTCCAGGTCTTCCATTGTTGGGCTACCAAAAGTGAAACGAGACAAGTATTCTGTCTTTAATTTCTTAACTGTGCCTGAGCCCACCACATCTGTAACTCAAGCAACAAATGAAACAGTCCAACAGAGTAATAGTCTCAACAGTAAGTTTGTAGTTACTTTATTAATTTATGAGATAATAGTATAGAAAAATCTTGTCTTTTTCATGGAAATAATTACTCATCTGATTTATTTTCTTAATTAAAAAAACAAAAGAAATTTAAAGTAAATTCAGTGACATAAAACATCAAGACAGTAGTATTATCCTGATTTCTTCTACCTAGAAGATCTTTATAGGTCAGGTATTAATTAGAAAGATGTAAAAAATGTCAAACTCTACTGAAGAAGCTGAGTAACTTAAAGTCAAGTAGGCCATCAAATGCAGGATAATTTGGCATGCAACTGATATGAATGTTTGGGATGTTTCTAGAACCAAAGAAACCTTCACGATGGGATATGTCAGATAAAGAGAAGGAGAAGAAAGATTCTATCAGTGAATTCATTAGTCTTGCTAGATCAAAAGCCGATGCTCAGCAGCAGCAGCCGCCAGTGCCAGCAACAGAAGAAGGCAGAACTGGGCTGAGTGAAAGTCTTCCCACTGAGGTGAGTTTGCAGTGATGTTTGAACTTAAAGGGGAATAGCTGTAAACATTCCCAACCCTGAAATAAGGTTGGGTAATACATGTATTGATTTAATACAGATCAGTTTGCAAAAGAGCCAACTCAGCTTAAGGAGATGTGAGACTGTACTTTGAAGAATTTTGAGGTTATAACTGAGAGATGTAAAAAATTTACAGCATACTAGGAAAGCAAGTATGACTATACTTGAAGCAGGGGTTTTATCTTAGCAGTCTGGGAGTTAAATTCAGTCCCTTTACATCCGTTTTGCTCTCTGGCGCAGAAGATACATATTTATGTATATATATGTATGTATATTTTTTTTTTCCTGCTCTGAATAGAGCAGTGTGCATGCTTTAGGGAGAAGAGGGATGTTTTCCATTTGCTGAAGTTTAACTGTGTGTAACTGAAGTTTGGGGATCTATTTTCACCTCCCTGTGTAGCACAAATTGCACTGCTCTTTACAGGACACTGTCTTAGCTTAGCAGTGTTTCAAAGTTCTATGGTTTCAGAGTAGCAGTTCCTAAGACTGTGTACTTCACAGCTATTGTAATACTGTAGTGTTCTGTAAATACATGTTAGCATATTTGAAGTTACTGCCTAGCAGAGAGAGGTCATTAGTTTCTTTGATGTTTATATACAGTTTGTCACAATGTTGTTTTGCAGGCAGCTAATGAAGAGAAAGACCAGGAGGAAGAAAGCAGACCATCCATAGACTTATTTAAGGCCATCTTTACAAGTTCCTCAGATGAAAAGTCATCTTCATCTGAAGAAGAAAGTGAGGAAGAAGAGCAACCAGCTACTTCAGTAGTAGATTCAGAAACCACTAAGCAAGTTGATCCGCCAGGCACTTCTTCATCTGATGTACAAGGTAGTACTTAACAGATGTTCATTTTTATAAATACATCAAAAAAGCTTCGTTTATAAATAGTACTTCAGGACTGCTAGGACAGTGCTAGGCTTTTGTGCAGATTATCTGGCACTGGTGGAGCTGTAGAAACAGTGAATAATACAGTGCTGAATAAGGTCTTGCATGTTCTAGGGTTATTTATGTTGCCATATGTGTTGCATAGATTTTGCAAGCTAACTGTTCTATGAAGTAGGTTTGCTATACAGTGAGGAGGAACAAAGCAGCTAATGTTAAAGCATACTTAACAGAGAAATACAATGAAACTTTTCTACCTATGATAAATTTAAGATAGATTGATAGATTATGACTGTCTTGCGGTGGATATTTGACAAATTCAGAAATAACTAAGTTGCACTTCTCTGGTAATTAAATTCACTCTTTAAATACTGACATTCCAGTGAAATACAATGTTGAAATAGTTTTACTAAGACATTAGAAGTTGCATGTTATTTGTATTCTAGTTATAAAAGTTGCCAGAATACTTAAGAGAGGGAGAAAACCAATCTTCTACTCTACTTCCCAGTATTTATATTTAATAAGTGAGCTGTAAAAAGTTTCTGTATTTTCAGGGTGTCATTAAATTAACAAAATGTGCAATATACTTAGCTTACAATGAAAATACTTTGTCCACTTACTGTCATACATGTTGTGGAGACTTTTATTCATTGTAAGTAATGGAAAGGTAGTACTGTGTTGCTAAATGAAAGGAAACACATGCACTGTTATTAATTTAATTAGTAATTGTATAGTTTAAAAGGTCAATTTTGATTACAAACAAAAAAAACCCCAACAAACAAACAACATAGAATGTTGATGTCTTTCAGAATGCCAGCTATCCAGTTGTCCAAAGCAGTCCACAGGGAAACGAGATGTTGATCTATTTGCTTTCTTGTAGGTTTTTAGAAAGCCTTCTTTAACTTTCTTCAGCGCCTCTTAGGAGGAAAAATCTTACCATATTTTCCCATCAGATAACAATATTTTTGTGTTTTTTGTAGAGAATGTGGTTGCTACAACTGATTCTGGTGTTCCTTTGTTGCCTACTTCAAAGCAGGAACTGGATGCAACTGAGGAATTTGGACCAAAGTTGCCTCCGGCTTTTTCTTCTGGTAAGTTCTTTAGACTTCTAACGTTTAAATTCGGCACATCAAAATGGTATGCAAGATATGCAGTATTCTCTTTAAAAATTATTTGTGAATAGGCATTTTACCTCTTAAATGGCATCAGCAAATGCTTTGTTAGCACACTGTGGTCCACTAGTAGGAACCTCTTTGCCCATGTACCAATTTTGCTGTAGCTCTATAGAGGCAATGATAAAAGAGTGTAGTGAAAATGCAAGACTAGCTATGGCTTCTTTTAATAACAGATTGCAAGGTCATTTAATTACAATAGGAAGGTTGCAGTTAGGAGTTTTAGACATTTAGTTTCTGTTTGAAAGCTTAGTTGTGGGTTGGTTTGTGTGGTTTTTTGGTGGTTTTTTTACCTATCCTATTAGTTTAAAAGTAAAATAGAATTTAATAATGAAATTACCTTGGGTTTGTTCATGGGGTTTGTTTGTTTGTTTGTTTGTTTTGTTTTTCCTGCATTGGCTTTGTGCTTTTGGCTGTACTTGGCAACACGAACCAGAGGTGCCACCAAGTTTTCCTGGGTGCAGTAAAAGAGAAAAACAGAGGAAGAACAGACAGAAACAAAAGACTAAACGAGAACACAAACACAAAAAAGAAAAGGTATTTAATTTAAATATAAGCTGTTTATTGATTCTTTGATTTGTCAGTCAGTTGTTTTTTTTTTTAATTATTTATGCTGTTATCCAGGTTTACCCAGGCCAAATCTGAAGATGATATTTTAGAAAATAAATATACTGGGACTATAACTTATGTAACTGAGTTTCTTGGGTGTCTTGAAACCTGAACTTCAGAACAGAAAATTATCCAGCTAGGGAGCTGCTTTTTCCATACACACAGTGGGACTACAGATCCAATATTGTCAGTTGTTAATGCTGAAGATATTGGGCATATTCTGGGAACTGCATCTAGTTCACGGCTTGTATACAAATAATAGTAATGAATTTTCTATTTGGGGGTGTGTGTGAGGGCTTGGGTTAAAATGAGTGATTTTGGTGTATTGTATATATGTATTTTTTTAGCTCAGTCTGAGTTGTGGAAAAGAGTCACTCCTGAGTGTTCTGTTTCAGCTGTCCTTGGAGTCTACACTATAATCAACCTTCTGCTGTTGTTGCTTTTCAGAAATACCCAAATCTTTCACAATGAAATGATTATTTTTCTTCTTTTTACAGAAAAAGAAACATAAAAAACAGAAAACCAAAGGAAAACACAAGAACAAAGAATCAGAAAAAGACAGCAGCTCAGACACTGCAGATAGCAGTGACAGTGATACAGATACCACAGGCTTGGCAGCTAAGGAACTTCTGAAAAGGTAAACAAAAAGTTTACTTAAAGACTTTAAAATTTTGCAGTAAATAAGCAAAAGCTTCATTATAGTGAGCCTATTTGCAGCAAATACAGATCAGCCAGTCTCTTGATGATGATAAAATACTGCTCATTTTTTTTAATGAAGTGGAAAAGTTTACAAATTTTAGGCAAATTAATCTAGAAGGTGTTTAATTTTAGGGTAGAAGCTTCTTAAGGTAAAGGGCTCTAAATACACAAGTCTGCTAGTTATTGGAGGCGAAATGTATTTTGGGAAGATATTTTGGATAGGAATTAAAATTGAAAAAATGCAAGTGGTGATTCATATTTCCATTACTTTGTCTACATCTCTTTACTTAGAAACATTGGAAGCAGCACTGGCGCATTCATAACCTTTTGGGTCTGCTTTGATTTGTTGATAATTAGCAAAAGATCTGATTCAAATAGATACCTTGTGTGGCACTGATTAAGATAGCTCTGTGCTTGAGCAAGGACCAGTGAAGAAAGCAGAACAGTGCTTGAGTCCTGTACATGCCTGCTAAATTTAGACTGCTGTTGCATTTTTATAAAGTAGAGACTTGAACATAGTGCCAGCAGAAATGTGAAAATCATTAAAAGAATGATTCACATTTCATTTTGTTCACACACTTGAAATAAAGTGCAAACTAAAGTAACTTGTCTTTAGTTCAGATCATAGTCAACTTTAAGTGCATCCCATGTGAAACATTCATTGTGCTGGCTTTTGTTTGGTGTCTGCTACTGCTGAAGGAGAAGTCTCAATGTGCTTGTTGAAGTACCACATGCAGCTGGCCTAATGACAAAATGATTGGGGTCTAGCTGATCACTGGAATGGACATATGCCAGTGGAAAAGGATAGCATTCGGAAAGACTCTGCCTTCCAGTCCTTTGGAACTGAGCTTAAGTTAAAAAAACCCCAGGCAACCAAGCTACTTCTCCTTTGGTTTCTAAATAGCTAAAATATGGTTTTATGCATTTTGCACAAAACAGACTTCTTCGTACAAGCAGTTACTTTGGCAGTCTTTGGATTTGTATGTGTCTCTTCACTGAGAAAATGTTTTTATTTTGTGTAAGTCAGATCTGGCAAACTAAGGATTAAGAAACTGCTCAAGTAATTAAATGGTTTTAATGTTGAATTTTACATATCAGCCTGACCTCTTTTTCTTTCTCCCTTTTAGATTAAAACAACTTCAGCATTGAAGAGGGGCCGTACTTTCTTCGATGCTGTGTGACTTGATCTCAAAGTTTTGATCTCCTCCATGATGGTAGATCAGTTGTACACTTTGAAGCACAGTGGAACTGTATTCGTACTGAATTTGTTTGAAAGCAGATATGTTTATGTTAATTTTGTGGTGCTTCACATGTTTATACGGATTATGGAATGCTGAAAAGACCCCTTCCTGGGCAGCATAATCTGAAATGCTGCAGGTTTGATTTCAATTAACATGAAGCAGTGTATTCTAATGAATATAAGTATTACAAATAGTTTACATAGGTCATTGCCTAGGACCTCTGAAACGCTGGGGATAAGTTTCAGCCTAAGTTATGTTAGAAAGCTGATTACTAAAGCCATGTAAATTTTGCATTGGGTGCAAATATTTTTAACGAGTCTAATGCAGAATTTCTCATTGCAGCTCTCATTTCACAACTAAGTGGCTGTACTTAGAGGGTTATTTTTATATCTTCAAAATGTATTCAGCATTTACCATAGCAGATCTAAACCAATGAACTGTCATTTTGGCAGATAAAGGCTAATGTACTAGCAGATTAGTGCTATAATCTGCTTTGTTTTATGTAGTTACAATGAAAACAGTTTCTACTGTTGTTTGTTTCATGCAGTATGCAATTGTCATATTGTAAAATTACTTTAATGTAAACTATGAAATAATAGTGCATTGTGTTGTTAATGCTGAGGTTGCAAAAATACACTCATAGAACTCTTCCAGGTGTGCATGGAAACCAAAACAATACTCTTGCTTAAAACCGTGAACAGAACCCGTAAGTGAAATTCACTGTCATTGATGGCAGTTCTCTGGGACATGATTCAATTTATTTTCAGTATCTACAGCTCTTGAGGAGGGTGAACTAGTAGGAGTTGTCTCATGTTGGCACATGGATTGTGGGATTTGTGAATGTAAAAGCAGCAAGAAAACTTGAGTTACGGAAGGAGAAATAAAAAAATTGGACCTTGAAGTTGTCTCCGTTACGGGGGGCGGGGGGAACCCAACAAAAAACCTACGACATACTATTGTAGTTGTTGCTCCAGAGGCGTTCTGGCGGGAGCAGCATCGCACCCGCGCTGGGAGAGAACTCGTGTACCCTGGGAGCGCAGGGGCCCGGCCCTCTGCGCCGCTTTCCCGCCGCCGCCTCCTGAGGGAGCGGGCGGGGCGCCATGGCGGCGAAGAGCAGCTGCGGGGACTTTTTGGCCCTGGGGCCGCCGCTGGAGGCTTCCCCGACAGAGGGTCCCTGGGATAACCGTGAGCTGGCGGCGCAGGTAGTCGGGGAGAAAAGGGAGGGCCAGGCCTTGGCGGACAGGGATGGCTGGATGCTGGGAGCTGAGGTTGGAAAGGTGTCTCTTTGTGTGGTTAACAGGGCAGCTAGATTTTTGTTAGTTCTGTGTGCTGGACAGTCATGAGTGATCTCCCAAATGTCTGAAGAAAAGCCTTTTCAAGATTTGTAATGGTCTTGGCTGAAATGTGTGGCCTAAAGAGCTTAAGATGGGCTGTTTTCAGCTTAAGAGCTTGATGTGCTGGCCTTCTCTGGGCCAGATTTGAGGAAACAAGTGTTTGAAAGACTCAAGAGACTTAATGAGAGTTAAAGATAAATATTACTTTTCATGTAATGAAGAAGAATTGGGAAAACAAACCAATAATCTTTCCTTTCCAGAAAAATAAAAACAAAACCCACATCCATCAACTTTTCTTCCTCAGCCAGATCTGGTAAATGCATACCCAGTACCCAGGAGAGGATGTGAACCTTTTCCAGACAAATGGAACTTGAAATGTCCCTTTCCGGTTCTTGCTTTTGTGTGCTCTCTTGTGAAGTAAGCTGTCAAAAATGATTTCAAGGGAAAATACTTCTTTTACAGATCCAATTCAGTATTCTGAGAGGACACAGTGACACTGTGAGCTCCTGTCACTTTTGCTATGGAGACACAAAACTACTGTCATGCTCTTACGATAAAACTGTGAAGCTCTGGGTATGTTGTGAACGCAATAACAAATTAAAAAATCTTAAAGCTGAAATTAAACGAGGAATGTTATACAGACAGGAAGATGGACTGAATCATCAAAGAGCTGTCTGAAGATACTTGAGTTTAAAAATAGCTGTAAATGTGTTTGCAGTTGCAGACAAATACTAAACCTCCTGTTTTGTGCTTTGAACAGTTTAAAAGGTGACTCTTGTTAAGCATATGTGGCATACACTGAATTGGAGCTCTGGCTTATTACTATTTGAAAACTGTAAGTTGATATGCAAAGCTTACCCTTTTTTGCCAGAAAGTTCCATTTTCCCACATGTTAATGCGTGTGGCTGTTTGTGGAGAAGTAGGCTTCAGGGGTCGCACAGTTGTTATCAGCGTGGCTGCAGTGTTTTCATACTTGTTGCTTGCTTTTTATTTAAATCTTGATGGACACCCTTTATTTTCTTGTTTGTCCAAGTTTTGTGTAGTTAGTTGGGGTTTCCCTAAAATTCCAGCCACCCTGACAGGGCAACAGTGAGATCTGAACTGAGGAAGTGTCCAGGTTCTGGCTGTTGAATCCAGGTTTAGCCTAAAAGCAGGCTTGGAGACATTGTTATGCGAGCCTTTGAATTCTCTGCAAAAAAGCTGACAATGTAGCCATGCTAAACAGATTGCAGGCATTTAATCTGGGGTATAGTAAACAGTCATGACTTAATTCAAGAATTGGTAATGAGTTATAGGAGTATCTTAATATGATGTGAATACAGATGAACTAATTTTATAACACATAGAATCATAGAATAGAATCAGAATAGTTAGGGTTGGAAAGAACCTTAAGATCATCAAGTTCCAACCCCCCTGCCATGGGCAGGGACGCCTCCCACTAAACCATGCCACCCACGGGTCTGTCCAACGTGGCCTTGAACACTGCCAGGGGGACGGAGCATTCACAACTTCCTTGGGCAGCCCATTCCAGTGCCTCACCACCCTTACAGTAAAGAACTTTGTCCTTATATCTAACCTGAACTTCCCCTGTTTAAGTT
>WYDI02007139.1:0-32746 GCA_009867235.2 Psittacus erithacus
CACACTCCTTTTGATGCAGCCCAGGATACGGTTGGCTTTCTGGGCTGTGAGCGCACACTGAAGCCGGCTCATGTTCAGTTTCTCATCAACCAACACCCCCAAGTCCTTATCTGCAGGGCTGCTCTGAATCTCTTCTCCGCCCAACCTGTAGCTGTGCCTCGGATTACCCCTACCCAGGTGGGGCGTCCACATTTTTATCCCCAACTTTCCTCAGCCAGCTGTCTTTATTCAGTATTTTCAAATGAACTATAAGTTTCTTTACTTCATTCACTCCTGAAATTAGAAACTCCAAAATCCTTCCCATCTTCTCTGAAGGTTTTATTAGTTCTAATGATAAAATAGCAGCCGGGATGCTGGGATTTTAGCAATGTCTGAGAGCTCTGAAATGGTATTTCTCTGCCTGAGAGAGTTGCTCAGAGTGGATGAGTAGCTTGATATCTGTTTCCTTGCAGGATATTTAATCTGTGTGCTGGGAGATTATGTCCTCTGCCTCTGAAAGCAATCACGGTGAATAGAAATTACCTTTTTCTAAAGCATTATTTATTTATTAGAAACAACAAAATTATCACCACAATGTCTTCAGCTAAAATCAGAGCTTCACTATGCAAGGAAAGAGGAAGAACTAGTTCTTGTCCTAAATAATTACACAAAGAAATAAGAGAGAGAAGCAGTTGAGGACCAATGTATTAATGGATATTAGATCTGTGAGAGTCTGACCACCCCTTCTTAGTTTTTATGGCTTTTTTGTGCTTATTCTCAGCTAGATACTGCTTTCAAATGTAAATATAAAAGATAGTTATGCTGGAAATCAGGACAGCTACAGGTCATTAAACAACATATGTTGAGATTCACTGATGCCATGAAGCATTGACTTAATGGATGATGTACAAAGACACAACCTAATTTTATACTTGTTAAGCAGAACGTATGCTACGAGTGGGCAGGTGAACCACAGCCTGCTTTTTAATAATTGCTGTTTTTCCCTAATCAAATAATATCTGCCTTCAGTAGAGAAGAAAATATACAAACTTTAAGAAATTATTTGTAGAATTTAATACGACAATCATAAAATATCTTAACGATAATAAATTAGATGGATAAACTTTTCTGCCTTGTAAACCCATAGTTTCATTTGAAATCTTATAAGCATTATCACATTTTTTATTAAATTCCATAGGTTACGAAACAATTCTTACGGAACTCACACAAACCTTGATTGCTACTGTGTCTTCTGAAGGACTGTTTGAGAAAAATGCCTAATGACTACACAAACAATCAGCAGTACAAATTGCAATTCTGCATGGAGATGGGTTTCCTTATGGTTTGCCATCACTCCGGACTCTAAAAAAATTAACCTGAATTCTTTTCCTTCTCAGGATGAATCTTAGATGAAAAGATGGAATCCAAGGTGCTTGTTCTTACCCATTTGATTTCATTTTCCTTACACAATCACAAAATTACAACATTCTTCATCTTGTGGAGTGTTTATGTATTTGGTTTTAACTTTTTAACAGACACTTTCCCATTTCCATTGATAAGGTGTCCACCTCCACCCTCCCCATCCCCATCTGAACTTGTCACCACATTCTTCAGCAAAGTGCTTCCTAAGGCAGGGAGCATCTATAAATACTCCAAGAGTCCTCTCTGCTCCTCAGTCAATAAGCTCCTGCATTCTGTTTACACAGTATTCGTTCTTGACAGGGAAAGTGCTGAAACAACCAGATATACCTTCTGACAAAGGGATTATGATCTCTTTTTAGGTTAGTCCTTCTTACTGTCTTTCCTTTAATTAATTATTTAAAATTAATTTCCTTCCTGCTCCTTTATTACACCATGATATCCCCTGACTTCTTCTGCAGAGTTACTTTGCAATGTCTGAGAGGTCTAAAAGGGCTAACATCTATCAGCTGCACATCAGGTTGACCGATGCCTTCCATGGTCTGCTATGAATAGCCTGCTTCCCTGCTCCTGAGCTGCACAGCAAGCTTCTTAACTCCAATCAACCCCAAAAGCTGTCTGTGCTCTACTGGTGCTCAGAAACTCTGCAAGCATGATGTAAAGTATATTATCTGTAATCATGTAAATTTGTACAGTCAGAGAGTTGATTTTTATTTGCTTGGCAGGAGAATCCACAGGCTTGCAACACTCCAAAGCTTTTAAATTGCTAGGTACAACTGCTGTGACATTTCAATTCAGCTGTGTTCATCCCAAATGATAGAACGACCATCCCTGACCTTTCACATGCACGTATATGCATAAAGCTTGACAGTAAGTAAATGTTTGAAATCTTTCTCAGAGTACCAAAAGCAGCTGCTGCCTTGCATGTGTATGTGTGAAGATTTCTAAGATTTTCATTAATATTCTGCTAAAGTAAGCCTGTAAAATTTTACTGTTAGTAGTAGCACTCAGCCTTAGAGAAATAATAGGTGAAAGACAATAAGTAGCATGCATTCACATCAAACCTCAACAGAAAAAGCAAAGCGGTAATGATGGCTATGCTCCTCACAAAGGTTCATCTCCCTTACCCCTGAGCAGAGCCACCAGGCTGGTGGCTCCATTATTGCTTTCTCCATTCAGCCAGAGGTCCCAAAGTACAGTCGCCAGAAGAAGAAAGTGCTAGTTGACAGAAAAATTTATGATAGCGTATGCACATATGGCATAAAGGAAATGAACTGATTTAGTGTGGTTCCTAAGCAATCTCTTGCAAACTACAGCTCCTCAGAGGTTCTGCCTGTTGACCAAAGCTTGTTCCTCAACCACACAGTGGCACGTAAATAACCACTCATTTCCTCTTTCTGGCAGAAGGTTGAAAGGCACCTTCTAGAGCCGTATCTGATAAAGTACATCCATTTTCTGCTTGTAACGCCTCAGAGGATTTGATATAGCAAAAGGAGACCAAAAATGTTGCCTTTCATGCTCCCCTCTATAACAAGATCATATTTTTTTCAAATGTGAGGAATTGCTTTCCTACAAGAATAAAAATAATGACTTTATAACTCTGATGAGAAGTGTCTGGTCCAGATCTCTTGGCAATATGTCCCACAGCTCAGATGAGTAACAGATCTGCAGCCTGTGTGTGTGAATGGAGACGTGGTCTTTGGATCATGAAGAAAAGGACCATCAAGACCTTATTGCACCTCTTTAAAAGCCAATGAATTTCAATAAAGACTTTGTCAGCAAATGCATTTTTGATTTATACCGGAGTCACTTGTCCTAGAACCCAGGCTTACACATAAAGTGCCCTGCATGCCAAGGGGAATCCCAATTACCTGCTGTCTGCATCATCAAAGAAAAGAATAAAGCAGAAAATGGCTTTCCTAGCCTGTGATATGTTTTGGCACACCTTTCAAAAGATCTTTCCCATTCGGTGATGACAAAAATCCTAGATTTCAAGATGCTCCTACAAGGAGACAACAAGAAAAAAAGTGATTCTGACATCAAAACAGCCACTGGCCCATAGCTTGAAAAAAAAACAGAGACTAGGGACTGTTTGTCAACCTCTAGAGGTGTTCCACAACCATTAATTTCCTGGGTAGTAACTGCATTTCTGCCTCTGAATTTGGTTTTCTCTTGTGAAAAATAAAACATTCCAGCAAAAAAGTTATGATTTTGAAAAATATTAATTTTCTGACATAAAACCCTTTTTGAAACACAACTGACAAGATGTACCAGAAAAGACCACTTCAGACCAAAATCAATATAGAAAGTGAATTACAGTTCACTAGAACTTGCAGCCACAATAAACTTTGTGCAGTGTCATGATATTTTCGAAAATCAGAAATGTAACCATCCACACAAACATTATTTGCCATCTGCATTTCCTATTCAACTTGTAAAATCATGCATTTTCCTCTACTTACCATTTAGAATTTAGTATTATTATATATTATACCCAATATCTATTGATCTTAGCTGTTTTACTGAAAAATTACCTAGCTGTGTAAGCAATTGTGCATATCATGTCCAGTTTTCAACTGAAAGAGTAATTTCTTTTACCTTCAATGTTCACCTGAAGGGCATGTTAATCTTGGAAGCAGTTTATTATATAAAGCTGACAAACAGCTTTTGCTTTAAAGAAAAGGAAACAAGGTCAGAAACCTGTAGAAAATGCCTGTGTTCCTGGTTCTTATTCTTCAAAATTTGTTGAAAATTATTAACTATTATTCTTGCAAAGATCCCCACTAAGATAAGGTAGTCCTTTAAATGACGCTAAACCAATATGATTGCTTAGCTACCTCTGAAACTAAGCTAGTAAAACAGCATACATCTGTATAAGTTTAACTGAATTCAACATCTTTACATGCCTTGAGTACTACTGACTAATCTTACACAAATATTAAGACATAGCACAAGGACAACAACTCCGTCTCCTTCACTGTCATACAAGCTTAGAACGAGATCAGTCTTTCAGGCATTCTTGATAGCCTATAAACAATTCTTTTTCACAATTGTCATTGTACCTAAAGGTGAAAGATGAATTATTATTTCTGCCAGGGCAGGAATGGCAGCAAGATCTTTGAAATTATGTTATGAACATTCTTCACTTGATTGGAAATGATTGAGAGATTGGCTGATTCAATTCGACTTCTTGTGTTGAATTTTTTGTGATGGATAGTTCTGCAACTGCAGTAGGACAATGCTGACAGAATAATAACTGCAGACATTTCAATATATGTATAACTGTTCACAGTCAAATTATAATCAATATATCTTGTTTATTTCTTGGCAAGAACACAGTCTTACTAGATACAATTAGGGTCTAATTTACTTCCCACACTATAGTATACATGCAAGAAACTTTGTATGCAAGCTGGGGAGATGGAAAAAAAAAATTAGATTGACACCTTAACAACAAAAGAAAACTTAAAAGTATTTCAATATGAACCTGAAAGAAAAGTATTCCATGCAAGCATAAATAGAATACCCTTGTGAAAACTAGGTTTCTTTATAGTAGTTCCTTATGTGTTTGAATCAAAGTGCAAGCACTGTTGGTCTGGCTGGCTCAGGAAGGAACTCACCCTTTTTGATTAACTCAGGAAAGGTGATTTACACAACCAGTTGATGCACACAGCTGACACAGACATTTATCCAAAACAGGGGCCACTCTCCATTCCCTTTGTGTTAAGTTCAGCTTTCTTTACAACAGCTGTGATTACTCCCTATATTATTCTTTTCAGTTCCTGTTTTGCCTTTTGACTTTCGCAAACTGCCCACAACATTTCAAAGGCAGGTGAAGAGCACCATTGCTCTTTTCTGTATGTGAATTGCATGAATGGACAACACTGTTCCAGTACTGAATCTTCAGGGGTTTGGACAGGGCTTGGAGGTAAGCATGCACAAATACAATTTCCTCAGGAATCATAAATGTATGCTACTCTGATACAGGAGAAAAGCCTGCAAGACACAGGTTAGCTCAAGTTACCGTCAAGTATGCCCTCATTCTACATTAACTTCTGATTCTGAAAGATCTCTCAGTTCAAGTCCATAGCTGAAATTCCTCCCTAAATTATGATATTTCTGTGCTCATTGTAGGAAAAGCTCCTTGCTACAGTTCAAACGTGTTCTGGTCTAGGTTGCACCCAGCCACAGTTCATCAACCACTTTGTCAGAATTAATTTCCAAATAGTGCCTACCTTAACATGGCTGAAATCGCCAGTGTGGTTGTTTTGGTATGTTTGGTTTTGGTTTGGTTTTTTTATTTGTTTGTTTGCTGTGTTTTGTTTTTGTGGTTTTTGGTTTTTTTGTTTAAATGAGACAGGTCTTAATATGGAAAGCAAGCATTTTATCAGGAAACCCAAATGTGTGAGTGTGGTCAAGAAACCCCGGGTATGTCTGCTTGTCCTTATCAGTTGTTTAAAACCTCATCAGCAAAGGAAGCCGCCTTAATATGCTAAACAGGTTCAGCTGAGATGGAAAGCTGGCTTCTTAACTTAACCCTGTTAATGCTGATGTGGAATATTGAGTACTGAATCCCATGAGAGCAAGTTAAAGCAATTCCCAAATAGAATTTAAGATTTAGGTTTGATTTAGTAAGACACAGCTGTAGTGGGAGTACCTGTGTCAAGGCAAAGCTTTTCTATGTATCTTATTGCTGTGACTGGTCAGTAAAGGCACGTAAGTTAGATCCCTCTGTTTAAAAAATATAATATTTAGACATCAGCAAGTTACTTACTTCAGTTTTAGAACTTTCCAGGGTATTTTTATTTAGAAACATGTTTAAATCGGTTGTCTCCAGGACAGGCTGTACTTTGCACTTATTGACCATACCTTCTGAGGTAGTAAGGACTGACAAGAACAGGTGGGGAATTTGCTGTACCCTTCCATTATTTTATTTTTATTTTTTTTTCCCAAGATGAGGAGAAGCTGTTATTGCATTTCTTATAAGATGCATTTGTTATTCATGGTTAAAAGGCTAAAGACTGAAAAATGTGCTAAAACTTTTGGAGATGAGGCCCACCTCCAGCATGTTTTTCTTTATGTGCTATATCTTCACCCACTTGATAGCTACTGTGAGGAATGCCCTTTTGAAAGTGGGTATCTATTTTGAGAGAACAGCCATGGTTACAAAAGCAAGCCAGAAATTTAGCGTTCAGCACAATAAAATGGTCTTCCTTCAACAGGAGAGATGCACAGCGACCCTCCTCCTGGAATACCATCTAGTCTTCTGGTTCAAACACTTCTAAAAAATGACAGTAAGTACTTCAAAAGGTGTTGAGCTATGGAGATTCTGTATCTCAAACTACCTGCTTATTCACATGGTGCAAATACACAAATTGTGCCAAAAAGGAGATTTCCTCTCAATTTTGTTTACATTTAGATAAAGAATCAGCTTTATGAAATGGAGATGTTTACTGTGAAGTTCTGAATCAGGGATGTAGGTTTCTGATAAGAAATACTGAATCCTTTTACAGAAATCCTTTACTCTTTACACAGTGAAGAACAAGAGCCTTGCTCAGGCATGTGAAAGCAGTTCTCTCTCCCTCCAGTGTTTTGAAAGCCTAGGCACTTCACCTTGACTTAGCTTGTTATGGCAAACAGCCATACCTTCAGTCCATTGCCACACTTGTTTTAGGGGCCCAAAATATGTTCACAGATTCTGGTCTTGATCATTTTCCCTCAGACAGCTTTCACGCTAAAGATTCTGTCTCTGTCAGCATTACAATCTTCATTACCCATCTGAACTTGTACGGTTTTTTGACTCTCTACAGGCTACTGCCCACCCCCACTCCCCCTTTCCATTTAATTCAGTATCTCTAGCATTTGTCTTACACTCCCTGCTTTTAATTTTAAGGCATTTGGTACTAAGAGATAGGCCTGTGGCAGATGTAATTATCCAGCAGGGTATTAGGCACTTGTTATTGCCTGCCTACCTGCCTTTGTCATACCAGAGTGTTTCGGTTAGGAAGGAAGAGCTTGGAAAGCCTTTCATCTTCCTTACAATTATTTCCTCATAATAAATAGCTAGACATACAAATCAGAAGTTTAAACCTTAAACTTGAGACTCATCAGTCCTGTAAATTAATAGATCTGACTCGCAGAACTTACCGCATGCTTTATCTCTATCGCTGGCATCACCATGTTGACTTTTTAGACTGAAAGGAACAAATATGACTATCTAGTTTGTCCTTTGGTGTCTACTGTTTCTTTCAGACCTGTACCTTCAGACAGACCCTGACACATCTTTCACGAAAGTGATCCACTTGAACTTCAAGCTTCAAAAACCGGCAAATAACTGAAGTATAAGCTTTGCTGTGATATTTTTGCATCAGTTTTCCTAGTTCCAGTTTGCAGTCTTGACAGCTCTTTCAAAGGCTTGTTATCATTCTGCTGTAGATGAAACTCACATTGAATTTGGACAAATAGATGATGCACCTAAGAACCACTAGCTCTTTTCCATACACGGTAATGGAATGGATTAGGACAGATGGGTAAGCAAGCAGGTGAACCACCCCAGATCATTAGGATGCCAGGCAGCATTGTACAGAAGCTTCCAAATAACTCTGTTTTATAAATTACATAACTCAATTCACAATAATCACTGAATCACTGGCTGGAAATGAAATTACTCTCAGTGGCTTCCTTGCATCAATCAGGCTTCTGGATTCACACAGGTTTACCAGGTCAAATACAGCAGTACATTCCTGTTGGGCTCCATCCATTTTCCTCATTCTTCTCCTGAAATGGAAAATCCTTTCACCAAGACTGGTAAAGCCATACTTTACTTCTGGGAAGTGTTTCTTCAGAATTTTCCTCAGATACCTGTGACCTTATTCACCCTGACCATACTGGATCTGCACTGGCTTTATGCATTATCACTTCGGGGCTCTGTGTCACTCTTCCCCAAGCTGCCAGTAACGGGAATGAGTGTGGGGAAATCTAGGATGGGTTTCCATGCAGCAGTTCAAGAGCTCTTGAATGACACATTTACTGACTCAAGAGCCAAACTGTGCAGAAGTAACTACTTCTGGGAAAATATACCCAGATTCATAGGGAACTGCACTTGAGTTTAGAAGCCCAGCTTACAGAAATTGGATCTGCACTGAGTTAGCTCATTGTCTTTGAAAGGATTAATGGAGTGATTAATCAGCAACTGGATAAACAACCCACAGATAATTCACAGTTGATTATAGTTTCTTTTATCTGACAGTGCTCCACGATTGAAATTTTATGTAATGCACAAGCTGAGAGAGTTTCAGCTAAATTTCTAGTGGGTATTTGCAATCAAGATACCACAACATGGCTTGATACAAATGTTAACTTTTGCTCAAGGGAGTATGGGAATGATGGGATTATTGCAGGTCAGCATAAAATGAAAGGATGTCAGAGAAACAGCCTAGCTTCAGCCTAAGCTGACACTGACTCTTAAGATGCTGTTCAGTGAAGGGAAATCTTGCTCTTTTGGGGATTGCAATTTGCAGAGGTTTGGTTTTATATCAGTTTGGTTTAAAAGATGAGCCTTCAAAGGCAAAGAAGATAAAAATGATTCTCCACTTTGCAATGAAAGCACATTGTCTGGGGAAGAAAGTTTCATTTGTACAAAATTAATGACACATAAGGATGGAGATGGCTTATGAAGAACCTTTGCTCTCAGGTGCCCCTGCAACTCAGCTGCCTCTGCAGCTCTTACTAGTTGGTACTCTGACACTAACTCAACCAAGAGGCCCTATGAGTCCTACCTTTGCCATGTTTGAGCAAAACTAGTAGCCAAAGATCATTTTGAGAATTCTAAAAATCTTAATTAGATGTTTCTGCTACAAAAAAGACCCAAAACAACCTACAACCAAAACTTTCTTAAATTAACTGATTGTTTTGTGTATTTGCAATGACTATGTGGACTCCAAGAAGGTGGCTCAGTTAAAGATCCTGCTGTGTGGAACTAATATCACAAAGGGAACAGCCTTTAGACATATTGTACTAAAGTAGTAAGAGAGGGCAAAAGGCCTTTAGAAACTGAAAACTAACCCACAAAATTTCACAAAACAACTCAGGTTTTCAGCTGTGTCTTTGAGCTGCTCAACAACTATCTTTATTGCTTAATGAATCTTGTAGGCATCTGAAATGCCATGGTAACTAAAATTTTATGGCTAAACTTACCCTACATATCTGCTGCTAGCTTCACCCTGAATGAGTTGCAACCTGGAAGCTGCTAGATGTCTTGCTGATTCTAGTTAGTCCTTAATCATATTGCCCCTCATCTTACCTCTAGAATCCAGTATAGAAGATGCTGTCAGAATTCACCTGCCCAATGGAAAATAGAGTAGTTGCACAGGGGACACCCACGTCCAAAACCATACAAAACTAGGTCTGACAATGAAAGTGGGTATCTCAGTCCCTGTTTTTCACATATAGTCCCCATGACAGGAATTTGCAGTCCTGTGTTGGTTTCCTTCTTAAGGCGTAGGGAGAGAAAGACCCAAATCTGTCTGAAGTTGGTATATTCTGGATGCAGAGTACATGTAAAGTGAAAATTGAGACAGACAATGAGTCCATCCCCAAACACCACAGGAAGGCATCTTTTCTACTCAGTATGCTCCATGCAGTTTTCTTTGTAAGTATTTTCATCTTGTTGGCTGTATGCATTATGTGTACACACACACACACAATGGTTTAGGGATATTGCTGTAGGAACATTTAATAGGCCCACTAATTTTTGAATTTGAGCTTTGGGCAAGGTTAAGACACAGCTCCATATGTGCAGAAACAGCATTCTTAGGCCTCTGCAAGAGAGACTCCTGAGATTCAGCTCACCCCAATCTCAGGCAGCAATGGAAAGAGGATTATCAGAATTACCAGTTTGCTTTTACCCACCTAAATTCTATTTACATCTTGTTCTAAAGTGCTTCATGTCTGTCTTTTATAAAAGGCTGTGAGATTTATGGCTGAAAACCACTCTGTAAGAGTTAGGATTATTTAAGTTATTTTGGGTAACGCGTTTGTGGCTTGTCTATAACTGTCCCCAAAGATGTTAGTGCTTTAGTCATATGGCATAGAAACGGGAAGCTTTAAAAATAAAGAAGTAATACATACTCAATTTTCTAATCTACAGGCTTTCAACACATTTATAGCAGTAATTTTCTTGCCCATTCTATTCATGTTCTTATTAACTAAACAGCAGTCTTTCTTGGAAGTAAGTATTTTATTTTAATAGCACATACTACCACCTGCTGTAAGCAACTGAAATTGCCATTGCAGTTTCAAAGCTTTTAGAGCTGCATAAGGTAGCCAGCCTTAGATATAAAATACAGCTAGATTGTTGATCTCTCTCTCTAATGCTAATTTAATTATCTATTCATTCAAATACTTTCTTACCATAGTAGTTCATTAATTAATATATGATTTGTAATAGCTGGAGCTTGACTGTCTCTAAGATGCATGGAAATTTAGGAAACAGTTCCGTTGTAGATATGAAATTGATAGTACATTATTTAATAATAATAATGAAAATTTGATTATTTCCAAATACAAAAAAAATCACTTAAGAAATTAACAATTGCTCCAAGGTGAGCAGAAGTTTCTTTAATAAATCAAGCCATGAGGGATAAAAAAATCAGAATATAGAATCATAGACTCATAGAATGGTTAGGGTTGGAAAGGACCTTGAGATCATCAGTTCCAGCTCCCCTGCCATGGGCAGGGACACCACACACTAAACCATGTCACCGAAGGCTCTGTCCAACCTGGCCTTGAACACTGCGAGGGATGGAGCATTCACAAATTCCTTGGGCAACCTGTTCCAGTGCCTCACCACCCTCACAGTAAAGAACTTCTTCCTTATATCAATTATTAAAATAATTATTCTTTGAATCAGTTGCCCATTTGTTGCAAAGGAAAGGTAAGAAATAGTCAGGAAATCTAGACATCTTTTTGACTTGTTAGAACAAGAATACTGTAAGGGCAAGGGACACGTTCTACATGGCTATTTCAGTGTGTGCTTCTTTGTTTTCTTCCTGGTATGTTTGTCTGCCTTCAATTAAGAAGCTGAATTATGTGTAAACAACTCTTCTGCCAAATCCTCAGCAGGCATAAATCCATGCAAGTGCTATCAAGTCAGTGGCTTAGACTGTTTCTCACAATCTGGAAAATGGTCCTTATGTATACTCAAGATTTTGGAGGAAAATTGAGCTTAGCGGAGAAGGGAAATAAAGCAGAAAGAGATTTATATTGTATTAATAAGTATGCTTGTGTATATGTAGTATTTACCACTACATTAGAAAATTAAAGGACAAAAGGAGCTAATATGAAAACCTAAGTGCATTGTCCTGCAGCAAATCCAGTTTCTGTTCTAGTTTATACAGGTTGCTTTTTATCAAGAAACCATCCCAGACATCTTGTACCCGCTGCCAGTCTTTCCAGCACATAGCTGTCTTGCAACGTGCAGAATTTTCAGTCTTCTCAGTCCATGCAGGGAGCACAACTCCACACCAGTCATGGGCTCCCAGGCAGTGATGCAAAGCAGAGTTATCCCCTTGCTGAGCTGGACCTGGCTGCACACTTTATTCGACTCTGATGTCTGGAGCTCAGAAAACACATTTCTGGTGCTTCCACAGCGCAGGAAACGGATGTGGTGCAGCAGGAGCTAGCAGAGCCATAAGAACAGCAGAAGGCAATAGCAACTGTCTCTAGACTCCCTTCTCTTCCTACCCATGGCAGCAGCAGAGTAAAGCCCAGCAAGGAAAACTCTTTCGTAACAGGTGATGTTTTTGGCGACATAACCACAACTGAAGACTGGTAGGAACGGAGGAGCTTGTGAAGTGAAGACCCAGCTACTTTCTCCTGTGCTGCTGGCCTTGCAGCATACGTTTCACTGAGGTTTCATTGTAGGCCAGGCAGCAGGGAAATGGTTCTTTCACCCCAAGGATAATCTGAGCATACCTACAAGGGCAATATGATTTTAACAGTAGTGCTAGGGCTGGGTACTTTCCTACATCTTCATCTCATCAATAAGGCAGCCCCATACAGCAGGACTAGGACACCAGCTCCCTCACAAGCCCATGCAGGTATCCTGATAGGATGTTACACGTTAGAGTGTAGCTAAGGCAGAACTAGCATTTGGCCAAAAACATGGAAAGGCTTTTCCACTCTAGGGCAACCAACCAGTCAGGCCACTGTGTGCTTTTTCACAACCTATCCATGCTAACAACAGGAAAAATGTGTTTAGTTCTAAGTGCTATTATAAATAACAACAACAATTAAATAAATCATAAAATTATTCATTTTCTTTGTTATTTATGACACCGGTCTTGTCACTTTACTTTCTCTTTTCTTTAACAACTTCATTTGCTCCCACTGTTTTACCCACTAACCCCACCAAAACTACTCCTCTCATTCTTTTCTCCATTTGTTCAGGTCAACATTTAAGGCAGCCTCTGGACACATTTATTCTTGGTGACTTCAGGTGTCATTTCAGGCATAGCCTTTCCAAAACTGAATAACTTTTCTTTTTGTCCTCTAATGTCTCTGTTCGTTTTTTCTTCTTTGTTCTCCCACTGTATTTATAGACCAAATCTTTCATTCAGAATCATTATCTTGCTAGACTTGATTGACTTCCTCATGGGTTAGTAACTCTCAAAGCTCCTCTTTTCTACCTGTTACAATGTCAAAACATTTTGCCATATGTTCGTGCATTCTTTCAAAAGCTCCATTGCCTTCCTCGTTAGAGCACAGCATCCCAAGCATTTTTGTCTGAGCATTACCATCGCCAGTGGCAGTGCCAGCAGGTGTCATCCCTGGAAAGATGCTGGAACACACCTCACTTAGGACTTGTTTATCCTGAACGTTGTAGGAAATGGTATGTGCTCCCTGGGATCCACTGCACCAGGAAATCTGGAGCTCTCTCTTTCCACCTGTTAGTGAATGGGGAAAGGAAAGTCTGCTGGATTTACTTGCATACCCTCCTTAGTCAGGATTCCTTCAGTGTCACACTGTGAGTCACCTTTGGGTCAGAATTAGCTTAATAAATTGAAGTAAAGAGAGATTCAAGAAAGACTACAAGCAAAGAGGTTGATGGGGGACTCAAGTGATTTGTGCTCTTTCTCATCCTCTGAGATACTTCTATCAGTAAGGCTTTTTTGTGAGAGAAAAAACTATGGCTGAAAACTTTAGGTCAGCAACCTGAGTAAAGAAAACTTCTTTGTAGCATACAACGTAATGGAGCTGCTGACCATGCCTCCTTTCCCTAGCCATTAATTACAGTAATTCTTACCTCAGTTTTCTGTTCTCCTTTTTGTGCAGTCTTTCCCCATTTCATTATTGATCTGTCTCTTCTCAATCTCTTGATTCTACTGGTTTTGTCCTTAAATGAAGTTCCTTTCTTTGTCCACACTGTCCTCCGTATCTATCTTTAAAATAGTGATCCTTCTTATCTTAAACATGAACCCTAATACTGTCTGTTCCCTTAAATACCTGTCCTATATTTTGACTACTGTATATTTTTGGGAATACTGTGTTGTTCCGTGATGCACAATGCTAGAAACTGCACTGCACTAAGAACAAAAACAACAATTAATTATACACTCCTTTTGAACATGAAAAAGAAATATCCACCTATTTTGGTGTAAGATGCTTCTTTTTCAGTTAAAAAAAAAAAAAATAGGAAGAATGACTGTAAAACAATGGCCCAGAAATACCAATATTTTCTTTCAGAGACGGATGTTAAGCAAACTTCACTTCTACTTTAGTTCTACTTTCGTAATTGCCTCTGTTTTACTGTCTTGCTCTTTGGATAGATGCCATACCTCTGAAATATCTAGGCCATTTCCTGTCATCTTGTTGTCACTTAATAACCGTGTTTGTTGAGACATGCCTCATCTTGAAGCATTTTCCTTTCCTTTCTACTCTCTCTATAGGTGTCTTACAATTTATGAAGCAGGTTTACATAGGTGCCTCATAAATTAAATATTTTAATATTTATGAGTACATGTGTTTGATAGCACCTCTGTGGCAGTACATACACTTTTAAAGCAAGTACACCTTCTTTCACTGTCAGACAAATATTAGTTAAGAGAATCTCTCTTAGTAACATTCTTTCTGTTACAATCTTTCTATTTTTCCTTTTATTTTGCTTTGATTTAGTCAAAATAGAGCAGAGAATAGATTACCTGCATTTCAGTTTTACTGCTGCTGTTTCTGTTCTGCTGAACTCTGCAGGTTGTCTCCAAAAATACTGTCTGACAAGGAAATTGTTTCCACACTGTTTTGTGCTTTCACCCACAAGGATCTGCCAACCAAATCCACTCAAAATTGGCTGTGCTCTAAACTAAATAGTTTGATCACAGCTAGCGTGAGACAGTATCATTCAATCAAAGTCACTGGCTGTGCCACATTGACTTTTGTAAGTTAAAGGCTTGGTTCAAAATGTCATGTGTGTGTATGGATCTCCAGAATAATCTGTTCATAACAGATGTGAAAGCAAAATTAAAAATTTTAATCCAATATTACACATGCTTAATAACATGCTTTTTAAAAATGCATTTGAAAATACATGAATCAGTAGAAAGACTCCCACGTTAAAAATTAGCCACACACTTTGGCAGTTGGCAGGATGAGAGCAACAAAAATGCTACAAGCCAAAGCACTGAATTCCTTTGCCTTTTTTGACAGCTTCTTATCTTTTGTCTATTACAAGGATGACACATGAATGAAATTGTTTGCTCTCAATGCATTAACTGACATGGGGTTTTTTGCTTGTGTTGATTTGACTTAGCAAAATCAGCAAAGGCATTTTCAGCAATGAAAAAGAAATGTATCCTCAAGCTCTCTGAAATGCAGAAAATAGAAAAGGTCAATTATTATTGCAGATGCACTGCTTCTTCACTGATGATACCATCAGAATATGTGATGCTTTTCTCAAAAGTCAGCATCCTGATGTAAAACACCTTTCTAATTTAAAAGCAATACTCACACAAATGTATAAAACATAAAGATGAGTATATAGATGTGTTTCTCTTATTTTTTATTTTCCTTTTATTAAAATGTGATTTCTATAAACCCAATAGCTTGGGCTTTTTTTTCTGTATGACAGCAAGTTTTAACTCGATTTATATCACAAATATTTTGCAATTCTTTCTACACATTAGCCAGAAGTGACTTGACTCTGAATATCCCTTGGAAGCTCTGAGCATCTTTAGTGCTTTTCTTAGTATTTATAAAGGCATAAGGAAACAAAATTGTATACAGGTGCATGTAGAAAAAGGATTGCTTTTTCTGCTTTGACTACTAAGGAGGCATCACCAAGTAAGCAAGGACATAAGTGTGCCTGAGAGGTCACCTACTTCCCCGGCTTAGACACAGGACTCTAGGCTATCCAGAGGCATTTCCATCTAGTTAAAAACTTAAAAACTATAGTTGGGACCTCTTCTGTAGGAGAACACATGTGTGTGTACATACATGCATACAAATATATGTATATATTTATACATATATATATGGATGTATTGCATACATATATATGTACAATATGTATATACTTGTACAATATGTATACACATATATACATGTTATATATATGTATATATAATATGTCTAAACAAAAATATATGTACAGTGGCAATTTAATCCATCAGACTTGTGATGGTTTAGAATGCAGAAGCTCTGCATTTGAATCCATTTCTGAAGGCTTGTTTATACATTCTGCATTATGTTGTTACTGGATGAAATGTATAAACAGCTTTTGAAGCAGAGCTGGCAGCACAGTGGTCCTAAATAACTTCTGCAGGTAGGGTGAGGAATGCCCACAGTAACATATGGCTTCTGGCACGACCTGTGTTTCCTTGAAAAGCTGGCAGAAGTGAGCCTGCAGCCTCTCAACCACAGGATATTCAACACAGGTCACCCACATCCTGCGTGACAATGTTTGTTTTGACAACGACCAGCCTCACTTTAAAGAAACAGTGAATTTCATCACATGTCAGGCTGGACTCACATCAGTACGCTCACTGTGAAGTGCTAACTGGGTTGAGCCATTGCAGAGAGGTGGGTATAGTATTTATGGATCCTTATCAGCCTTCATCAGCAGTACTCAGTGCTGTGAAAACTAAGATGCTGCACTCCATATTGAGTAGCAGGAGACAAAATGCTTTTTAAGATCATGTACGAGGAACTTACAAAGCTTTAGTAGCTTTTGGTAGCAACTGAACAGGTCTTCCAGGATTACAGTGCTAATTAGCCTAATAGCTAAACCCCATTTTGCGACTTTAACAAAATGAGGATAACAATGTCAAAGGATTTAGAGAATCTGAATAATATAATGTGCAAACTCACAGAGCATTAGACCTATTACAAATTAGGAGCTAGAGGCCAGCCTGTACAAGCTGATCAGTGTCTTTTAAACATGGATTTTCTGATTAAATGTTTCACTCCTGTAGTGCTTTAGTTCATACCTTGGTCTTGTTCACTGCTGCACTTGGGAATGCTGACTGATGACTCAAGAACTGTGGATTCAATACTTCATTCATTTAATCTTTACAGATCCTAAGTAATCATCATAATTTCAAAAACATGAAGAGTAGCAGCTTTGCTTTATTTTTGTGCTCAGGAAGTTAAAGTTATGTTACTCTAGTGCATTTTGTCAGCTGAATTTTCATGTACAAATGTATTCCCTAAATTGATTTATCAGAAGACTCAGTCAACTCAGTCTTCATAAGGAATCTTTTGTCTGCATTCAGAGCCGGCTGCTGTCAGTGATACTGGATTACAGAGCACAAGAAGGACCAGTCAAAAAAGAAAAAAACCAACCACAAAGTCATTGCTTGATTTGATTGTTATTCATTTTTAAGTACTTTCATGCAAGTCTGATTGCTGTAGAATTTGCTTTATGAGTGTCTTTAAAAGAAGACATTGATGTTTTATTCTGTTTTAAGTGCTGACAATCATCACTGTTAATGAACATGTACTCATTAATGTTTAAATCATTCACAGCACAAGGGTGTTTCCTTCCCTCTTGAGTTTGCTTTTCCTGGGGCAATTAATTTCAATATTAGCTACCACATCTGTTTCCAATACCATCCATAAATTTTAGATTATTCTATGGATCACATCACCAAGTTTTGCACAGTAAAGTGGGCATTCTTTAATCAGGAGATGAGTTTGGGAACTGCCCTTTATCCACAGGAACACACTTTTTATTTTTACTTTTTAAATTCTTAAATCTACGCCTTATAGCTCTTTTAACTATTCCTTAAACGAAAGCTGCCATTATCAGTGTAAAGAAACATTACACTGTGAACCACGGAGAACACAGATATACCTCTTGAACACAGGAATATTAAAGCTGACAGTATGATACCGTGAAATTATCAAAATCATGTAGGCACAAGGTAAAGAAGGAATGATATTATCATACCTGCATTTACATAAGTTTGGATCTTGAAGACCAACTAACTTCTAAAAAAATGGTTTTCAGTGACATATTATTATGAGCATTTCAGGAAAAGCACAGCAACACCAAAGACTTGGGCTGAATCCCATGCCCTAAAGTTTATATGGAAGAAACTGCATTGTCCTGAGAAAAATGAATACTCTGAAACTGCATCACCAACAAAAATATAAAATAGTTCTCCTGCAGGATTGAATGCTGCAGCAGCTCTTCATCCTGCAAAATATCCAGTAACTTTAGTGAAGCACTGGAATACCATCTAAACCAAAATATAATTGAATCATATAATTTTGATGGGGATGTCTGTTGATAAAATCATCCTTCCTATGCTGTGGGTTTGGCAATTATTTGATTTATTAAACTAAAAGGAACAATCTGTGGAACAGTTTTTGGTCTATCAGTCTACTTCTCTCATCTTTGGCTATTTCTATCCAACTGGAAATTGCCTTCTAATATGAGTACTCTCCTTTTATTTCCACAGGATGTGAATTCACTGAATATTCACAAAAAGGATGTGAAAGCACTGCATTTTTAGTATCTTTCTTACTAAATAAAAATGACAAACAGCACCAGGTTACAGCAGACCACTACATAGCAGGAGTCTGCCAGGTTCTGAGTGCCTGCATAAACAAAGTAAATAAAAATTATAGCATTTGTGAAAGCGGTGCACATCAGGATGCATCATGCACTGCAGCAATGCAGAGCACACATAGTTCTCTAAGCAACAGGGCCAGATAAAAGTGATTTCAAAGAGTTTTGTGGATTACTGATTAGATACTTCGATGCTTAATGAAGTATGAGATTTTTCCTGTGGCTGGGCATTCATAGTTCTTTCTTCATGTGAGCACTTAGCAGCAGACTGGAGCAGGGGAGTCAGTGTCACAACCAAAGAAATTTGTTTCTGTATTGCTGAGCCTTGGGTGGACTGCCTTCATGAGAAGATTTAAAAACAGAGGGGAGTTCTTTCGGTATCTGAAAAATTTGTATCATTTCCTCTTTCCAGGATGGGTTAACAAGCCCTTTCTCTCACATGGGTCATTAATGCCTTCTTCTCTTCTACTCAGGCCCTACGATACCGGAGCTTGGGCAGATGAGTGGGCAGAGAGAGGGCCATCACTATTCCTTTGTGAAATTTGTTTAGACCTGTATGGTTGGTTCATAAGTAATTAGGTATGAACAGACATAGACACAGACATTCACACTTTGATTGCTTAATGCTCATTCTTTTCAGGTAACTTAATTAAAAATGTGAAGGGAGGCAGAGGGAGCAAGTGAATAACCCGCTTTCTGTATGAAAAGGTTTGACTCTTAAGAAGTTGCAGCTCCCTTTAACATATTCTTCTAGTGAGGGAAAAAAGGAAGAAATCTCCAGTAAACTGATTTTACTACACACAGCACTTAATGCATGTAGATTTTCCCTGAATTTATTCCAAAAAAGTTGTTGCCTTTCAAGTGCCATTAAATACATATATATATAAAATATACGTATATGCTTTATGAATGTAGCTGCTTTTTATCTCCTTCTTACAACTTCTCCTCCCTCCTTGTAGGATTTCTGATGTCTGTGTTTCAAGAATCCAAGGCTTAGCTTGGGTAGGGAAACCTGGCTCAGACTTCTCAGGAAATTTTTAAGTTGTGAGAAAGAGCTGTGACAACATCCATAGAGTGGAGCCATGAGATATAAGGAAAGTTAAATTTCCTGTGGAGGTAGAATTATTGAAACTGGGCTGCTCGAGGACTCAGGAGGAAAAACCACCAATGTGGAAAAGAGAAAAAAACTTAAAGGAAGAAGATGGAAGTGGAAGTGAACAACTCAGAAAGAGCCACAGTCCATGCCTGGGCAGCAGCCAAAACATAGCTCAGGGGTTCAGCACCTCGACATAACCACAGAATTGTGTAAGTCGGACCAGAATTAGTAAACAAAGATGACCCACCATAAAGCATGTGCATTCATGCGTGTAGGGACAAATACCATGTAAATCTAAATGCACTTTACATTAAAAGATAGTGCACTATGGGGAAAAAAATGTAATCTTGATTTTGGAAAGGTTGAATTGGCTGTGTCTGCCAAAAATACAGATCAGGAAGGCAGGCAATTCAAAACACGTACAGCAGGATATTTTTCCCATTATTTATTAAGACTTAGGTCTCTTCTTAGTGATAACATGTTCCTTTACATCCTCCCACCACTAAAAAAAAGTTAACTATTTCAGTGTTAAATTTTTGACTATTACCTGTACCACACCTCATATAGCATTTATACAGTGTCTGCCAGGAATGTGTATGAGATCTGTATACAGTAGTTGGCTGTTTATAAAGCTCTTCACCAAGCGTAAGAATTTAGATACATCAAAACCAAAAAAAAAATGCTTCTAGAGTTACCACATAAAAAAAAATAAATTATTTTTCCTTTCTCTTAACTGTCTTTTATTTATTAACTTTGTTGATGTTGTTAATGCATGTGATCCCACTGCTCTGCCCTGGTTGCTGTATCAGGCAGTCTACCCACAGCACCTGCTGTATTTCAGTTACAAATAGATGGAATCAGCAAAACTGGCTATCCTGTTTATTACTATTTTGTTCATACAACTATGTTTAGAGACTTGAGCAATGCGACACCTGTCACCTTCATATTTATTGTTTCTTTGAATCATCTTTAATTTCTTATTATTTCATTATTATTAAAAAGACATAATTATGTGCGATAAAACATATATGCACATGTTTATAGGATAGACTGAAGCATAACACATTGGTACACAAACTAGCTTTAAACTGGATGAATAAAATCATTCTGCTTTGGCAGCACAAGATCTGGTACTCAAAATCTATAATACACTAGTCAAAAGAAGCTGAGGCTGGGGAGAAGCTGTGGGAGCACAAGGAGGAATAAAGCAACCACAAAAAGTAAACAGAAACTACCTAAGTTACATATCGATTGCTGTCTTTTACTTGAATACATGTATCTATATACAGACACCCACACACGATCCATTTATTCGCCTGCTTCCAACCAGACCGTTGGTTCATTAACTGCAGTGTAAAATGAGAAGGCTGAAAACATGTATTTGAAACATGTATTTGAAAGAACATGTTCTTCTGGTTGCTGCTGCAGCAAAGCCCGCAGAGGAAAGGCAGGCTGTAGCGCACAAGGAAGCTGTCATGTGCAAGAGCATGGAGAAATCCTACCTCCTCTTTAGAGACTCCTTGCCCACAGATATTCAGCATGTTTTGGGGTAGTGTTTATGTTTGCAAAGTCTACCACTGCAAGAAAGAAGCTGTTTCTTAAGCACCTCTGGATCAAGGAAGGTTAAATGCTTTCCTAGTCTTAAACAAAATTTCCCCCATTTTATTTTGTGCCCATTGCCTCTTGCCCTGTACCTGGGCTGTTGACAGCAACTCTTCAAGCCTGGCAGTTCAATCAGTTTTCGGTCCACCTCCCTGTCCAATTTTCTAGCCCATACATAATCAGCTGTCTATGAGAATATTAGAGTAAACAGTGTCAAAAGCCTCCCTAAAGTTGAGATAAACCCTACCTAGTGCTCTCCCCTTGTCCATCAAGCTAGTCCTGTAGAAACCAAATTATATAACCTACAAGAAAACACAATGCTGTACAAAAAAAAAATAAATAAAAAAAATCAGAAGCACAAATGCTTCTATCAAAAAAAAAAAAAAAACAAAAAAAACCAAACCAAACCAAAACCCCAAAAACCCCAAAAACCAAACCCCCAAGAAACAAACAAAAAACAAAAACAAAAAACCCCACCAAACCCCCTTCTACCTAAATCTATCTCAAAAGGCTAATTTGAACTTTATAAAAACTGATCGTACTATCATAGTTAACCTTTTCTGATAGGACAATTCGACACTGAAATGGACAATGTGTATTCTCTTCTGAGCAAGACTGAGGAAGAGAGTGGAATACACAACCTGTTATACCATACACACTGATTTTGTATGTTAACAATTCTTTCTTCCCTGGTATCTTATTTCTGGCAACTTCAGCTCTGAAAACTGCATTTCATGCTTTACACAGAATCATAGCATGGTTTGGCTAGAAAGACCGTAAGATCACATAGTTCCAAACCCCCTGTCATGAGCAGGGACACCTACCACTATACCAGGCTGCTCAAAGCCTCAGCCAACCGGAAACACTTTCGGGGATGAACAGCCACAACTTCTCTGGACAAACTGTTCCACGGCCTCACCACCCTCACAGTAAAGAATTTCTTCCTTGTATCTAACCTAAATTTCCTAAACGATTTGTTGAGGTGAGCAGCTCCAGCGAGGAGCCTTCAGCCCAGGAGCGAGGGGAAACCACGCGTCCAGGAGCCTCAGTTCTGAGTGGCGAGAGCCCCCGAGGAACCCCCAAACCCTCACCAGGCTTTGCACCGCAGCCTCCAGCCCAACTAAGGCGAGCAGCGACTCACAGGGGGCGGTGCCAGGAGGGACGGACCCGCCCTGAGCGGAGAAAACCCGCCCCGGCGAGCGCGGGAGCAAGAGCGTGTCGCGGCGGTCGGGGTGTGGTGCGGTCGTTGGCGTGGGTAGCGTGAGCGGGCAGCGGTGGGATGCGAGAGCGCTCGCCTCAAGACCAGAGCCCGGTCTGGGAGCTCTGGTCTGGCTGTTACAGTGGTGGCAGCGTCGGCACCAGAGAGAGCGGATGAGAGGGGAGGCTGCAGCGCAGAGCTCGAAGTGTAGAGAGTGTCTGCATTGGTCTCGTGCAATGAGGGTGCGCAACGGGCGGGGCTGCGCTCGGTGCTCCCTGGTGGAGGTCCTGCTGCAGCAGGGGCTGAGCTGCGGGACACTGCCAGTAGCTGAAAGATGTCAGGGAAATAGAGAGGAAGCAGCACTGCTTGCTCCAGACCCAAACTGTGCAAGGGGTCACAAGCCTCCATTTCTGTTAGGGGCCAGAGTGTGTTCCTAGGCCTCAGTGTCTGGGACTGGCCTCTCTTGGGACCTGCACTGCAGATAGCCCCTCAGGCCTACGTCAGAGCTTGTCATGCAGAACTATGTGCGTAACATAACATGGCTGTTCTATTCTGCTCCGTTCCATTCCATTCTCTTCCATTCCATTCCATTCCATTCCCTGCACTCACAATGAGTTGTGTAGTGATGAGACCATTATTTACCTGAAATGCCAAGGGGTTTTCAGCACCAAAACCACTCCAAGAAACAAAATAGGTTACAGGAGGAAAGAGTATATTATTTATTTATAAATAAAGTTATTTTATTTATTTTAGTTTAGTTAATTTTAGTCTAGATTATATTTCATCTAAATTTAATATTTAATATTAGTATTTAATATAGTTTAGATTATATCTAAATCTTTCAGAGCTGATGCCCACAAGCATTAACAGGACGCACATGCATAGCCAGCAGCAGGCTGACGCATCCCTCAGTTTAGCTGGAAAATGCATCCCTTGTAGCCTGACAAAGGAAAGCCGAGGCAGGAGCGGTGCCATGGTGATGCGAGAGCAGTGGAAGAAAGAACCCAGCCAGAAAGAGCCAGGGAAGACCTGACTACGGGTGGTGCTCAGTGCTACAAAGGACAGCAGCAAGTCCCAGGGTCACGCTAGGGCCACCCTGGTAGTGCAGAATGCTGCCTCTCCCCGGATGCGGGGCACAAGGGCCACCTGCGTGGAGCACGAGCCGCTGCCTTTGTGTCACAATAACCTAAAGGAGCCCCGTGAAGGGGCTGTGCTCGGCTGCAGGGGAAGGCAAAAAAACCTGGGGACACTTGCTAGTCCACCCTGGGGAGAAAAAAGCCCTTCCCCCCCCAGCTCCAGGACACGAGGGCCACCTTTGTGGAGCATGAGCACCAGGCGATAACCAAGCTGGAATGGACAGAGAAGCCCTGACAAGTGGTCATGCTTGATGCTCAGAGGAAGGCAAAAAACCCCCGGGGACCAGTGCCAATCTTCCCTGGGGGAAAATCCCTTTTTGGCTATTCCCTGAGCACCTGAGCAAGACCTGCTCCTGGCCCACGGGGTGGTTATGCCTCTAAGGGTACACTGGACCTCCCTTTCCTGCCTCTACTGCAGCCATCTGAGGGGCTTCCAAAACCAGCAAAATTCCACTGCCCTGATCAACCCTAGGGGCAAGAATCCTTCCTGTGCCTGGCAGTGGGAGCTCCAGAGCACTGGGGGAGGGCACTGGGCCATCTGTGGACCCTATTTCTTATGGCTGCTGCCACTATCTCCCCAGAAGATGAGGACGGTGAGCTCCCCAAAGAGCAGAATTTCCATCCATCCATCCGATGAGCAGCGTGTGTGGCCCCTCCAGGGGCTGGAATTGCAGCAGAGAACCTCCAGCAGCTTCCGGCAGTCTTCCCCCCTCTGCCCCTCCAAGTAATTCCACCAGTGCCTCAAAGAATTCCTCTTGAGTGCCTTCACGTCGCCACCTCTGTCCTGGTGGCAAAGCCAGGCAGTCTGGCACTGGGGCACAGGAGGATGCTGCCTTATACTGCCCCAGAGCATTGTGATGCTGCGTTGGTGGATGGTGGCACTATGACACGGGGGTGACAGGGCCCCCATAGCCCTGCCCACCACAGCCCTGCTGCTGCCCCTTTGCCCAGCATCCCTTGGAGAAAGGCCTTTGGGGTGCTGGCCCTGAGGCAGCGCCTGTGCCCAGGAGGCCCAGGGAGATGTGGCTGCCATGGGCAGACACACACTGGGCACCACTGCTGGTGTCCCTGTAAATTAATCTGTATGTTCAGACTGTATCAATAAAGGTGTTTATATCACGTACAGTCACTTGAGTGTGGCAATCCCAGAAGTGAAAGAAACGGGTTTTGGCTCCCTCTGCATGAACTTTGCATAAACGTAGGGAGCGTACAGGATTTCCTCATCATTCCTTATCAATACACCAAGTGGCATTTGCTGCTACACTGCTTATGGTGACGTCTTCTTCTTGGAAAGAAGAAAGAATTTAAGAAATCTCTTCTGCATTTGTTACACAGGGTGTTTAGATATTTGCTTGCATTTATTAACATTCATGCGTCTACTTTGGGGGTTTACCTCTTGTAGTACTACTTGAATGCAACACTTCACTGACTGCTGCCTAATTGCATGTTCTTGATAGCTCAGTAAGTGTTTGATCCCAATTCAGTTTAACTGCATGGACTGAGCAGCTTTTCCTTGCAAAACTTAGGAAAAACAAGTAACTGAGTCAGTTGTGTAGAACAGTTTTAAAACCCTCATCTAAGTATCATGTTAAGGGTACTGTAGAGAGAACAGATTTAGAGATTGGCAACAAATCCCCCCAGCACATTTGTTCAAATCCTTGAAATGCAGAATGACTGCTGGTCTCTCTGCCATGGGCTTATTTCTTGAGTAGTCTATGGGGGGGGGGGGGGGGGCACAGAAAGGGGAAAGTCACTGAGTTTGTTACTGGAGATGTTGCTGTAGGTGGCAGAAGACAGCAGCAGCTGCATTCCTGTCTGAAACGAGGAAAGGTTTGTGTGTGTCTGAACAAACTGGTATTTCAGGTGAAACACCTATGTTTTTCACATACAAAAGCAGAAAATGCTACTGCCACTGCCCAGATCAGGTAGAAAATGAGCACAATCACCTCTTGGAAACAGGAAGTTAAAAACAATGCAAACAGAAACACACTCTTCTCTATCTATAGCTATATCATCCCTATCTCTATGTCTCTACATCTCTATCTACATCTCTCTCTCTGTCCCTGTCTCCTGGGTTAGTGCAAATAAATCGTCACAGCACAGCAGCACTGGTAAGTGCAATGGAGGGCACGTGCTGAGGACACCAGTTTGAAATAGCAGAGCTGCAGCCAAGGCAAAGGGAGACAAGTTGGAGGGAACTGCAGCAGCAGTGCTGTTGCAAAAGCTGTCATAACTGAAGGCTGGAAACAGGAGAATCTGTGAAGGGACAGCTTGATTCCAATTCACACGGTGTCTTGAGTTGGTACCAAAAGGGAAGGGTGGCCTCTAGAAGGAAAGGATCAATTTTGACTTCCCTAGATGTCCTGCTACAGCAGGTCCTAACAGTTGCATTCTTCTTTCCTCCATCACTGGCAGCATTCTTGAAAAGTGTTCCTTAAAAGCCAGTCAGTAGAAACGCTATCAAACTTTCCTATATTTCCCCAAAACTGCAAGGTGTACAGTCACTTTTTCTCTTCTTTATTTCCCACTTCTTTAGGAACATCATCTTTAAATAAACTTAAAACTTTATATTAAAATGGAAACTGAAAGGCTTGCTCTCAAGCCAAATGCCTATTAAAAACTACAACAACAAAAAAAAAAAACCAAACAAAACAGCTTTGCACAAAATGTGAATAACCTAAGAAATCTTCAACAAAACACTGTTAAAGATCTAAACATAATAAAAAAAACAGGAGTATTTACAGCAGTAAAAAATACAATAAGCTGATACTGTGTCATCAGAGAAGGTCCTCGACATTAAAACATGAGGTGAATAATTCAGCATTTTGACTCCAGCTTTTCCTCTTTCTTGAACACTATTTTAATGGATGATGCTTGCCTAATAATAAAGGCTAGTTTTATATTTTTTCATTAGACTGACCAAAACAAAGGCAACTTTTTGTTCTCACTCCCTTGATCCACATCTGCTTTTACTGCTACCTACAAGTCAAGTCTTATATTCATCTTCAGACATCATGGCTGAAATTCTCTGCACACCTCCCTAATTAGTTTGGCTTTTTAAGAAAAACTATTGTGCCTGGACAACATATTCTTACTTTTGAAATAATTTCATTCCTTTAATACAAATCAAAATTTCCACAAACTTCTTCCCCACTTCTCCCATTTTCCTGTCACTGCTTTCTTCCATGAGAATATCTTTGCTTAGAGGATCCAGGGATTCTCCTGTCCCATGGCTTACATTCTAGATACTTACTTTAATAGCAGGTGGGTCCAGTCTCATCCATAGAACCACGCAGTCCATCCAAGCCACCATGTAAAAGAAACATTTCAAAAGAAAACCCGACCTGTAATGCCTGCATTTGCACAGTGTTGTAGCAAGATTCTCTTTTTATGCTAATGTATCAAGTACAGCATTTCCTATTCAACATTTTAAAGTAAATGGAAATTTGCCAAACAGTAGCCAAAAGAATACGCACCTAAGTTGCTTGACATTATTTAGTATGCTAATTATCATGCCACATACAAATATGCATGATTAACAATTAATTTATAGTTCTAAATAGAACTGAGGCAAAATACAAAATAAAACAAGCTAAACCAGCATACTGCATCTGCAAGAGTTTGGGTTTTCTGGGGTTTTTTTGTGGGGTTTTTTGTTTTGTTTTTTTTTGTGGAAAAGTAAACCTTCAGTTTAAATAAATATAAAAAAAACCTTTAAGTACACTGTGTACTGAGGATCCAGTAAAAACAGTAACAATTTTGCTGGTAAGTTAATAGTTCTAGATTCCCCAGCCTGACATATCTTTGAGAAAACACAAAGACAACGTGGAATCAATACTTTTAAAATACATCTCCATAAATAGCATTTAGATCTCAATGTGCGATACTTGACAGTATCTCAGGAGTCAGGTATAATTCATATTTGTCTTTGTGTCTCTTAACTTTCCTAACCAGAATCGCCTAAAATACGTATTTTACTAAAACTCATTTAAGAGAAATCTGTGTGGGTATGAAGACTAACTCTCTTGTCATTATAAATCAGAATATATGACATTACACCAAAGCAGCCCAGTACTGAAGTACTATACTTCACATATACCATTTTCTAACTGGAATTATCTGAGAAAAAATAAGGCACTGCCTTTCAGTATATACTACTTCATGTATACAAGAGATATTCTGCTTTTTAACTATTTATATTATAACTTGAGTGGTTAAGTGGTTATTAAAACTTAAGTGTTTAGTATATTTAAAATAATAAGGACTTTCCTAATGTTTGCACTAGCTATAAGAAAATGAGATTAAACTTCCTTCCAGTTAGCCTTTCATATACCATTTCCCAACTCTTTTTACAGTATTTTTTTACATGACCAGAACCAAAAAAAGCACTGAAAAGACAGGTCAGCTAAAAACTGGTTCTGTGTGATCAGCCTAACAGCAGTTCTGCTTAATACTGGGTAGACTTTAAAATAGATTTTTATTAAATAGTTGAAAAAACCCCAATACATTGAAGTGGATATTTGGAAATCAATCCCACATTACTAAAATAGCTTATGAAACACTATTTGAAAAATAAATTTATAATCAAGTATAAAAGCCTAGCTCTGCCACACTTCAAGGTTAAACTTTACCTGTAATGAGCACAGGTCACTACAGTTTTTAAGTAATTGATTTGCACTTTATAAACATATAGATTATTATTAATTAGCACCTCTATCAAAAGTTCATGTTCTATTTTACAGTGGTTATTTACACAAAGAAAAATGGGATCAATGCAATAGCTTAAAACTAAAGTGCTGTATGAGACTCAATACTAAAACCAATGTAAACGGATTAAAATAGTACAGACAAGGCTTATAAATTAATGAATTCTATAGCGTATATAACATACACAAAACTCCACAAAAACATGAACGTGATTGCAAATTGATAAATAAACAGTTTGTTAAATAGTAGAAGTGCCATAAAATAGTAAATTATTGTCTCCATTTTGAACAATTGAGGCAAGCACTACTAATACCTAAGAATTCTCTTCTATAAAATACTAGATCTCTTCTGAGACCTGTTTGTGAAGTAAAAGGCTTACATTATTTATCTTGTGGTCATTTTTTTCTCCTCCAACACAGCTTGGCATTCTTTTGCTTCTGCAACAGTATAATTAAAAGCCTTCCTCTGGTTTCAACAATACAATGTTATTCTTTAGCCAGGGCCAACTCTAAATAGACATGAAAACACACAACGGATTTGAGGCAACATCATAATATTAGAATCCAATCATGCTAGCAAGAATGTTTTTGCTCTAAGCTTAAAAACTGCTTTATATTAAGTACTGACTTTCATTCTTTGGGACTTCTTCCTCCACTGACTCTGTTACCCACAGCTCAGATACAATTTTAAATTTTTTCCTAAATCTTCTCCTGAGTTTCTTCATTTCTTTTACTCGGGAATGATCTTCTCCTATAACGACATGGGAGACACCCTCTTCAAGGTGAGAGACTACTGTTGCACCATAAAAACGCAGCTCCAGAGCTCTAACTGATAGTGTTGTTCCACGGATTTTGCTTCTGGGCTCATTAACAACAGCATAGCAATCCACATAAATAGTGCTTCCTCTGAATATACTGAACTGACAGCTGTTCCATGAGTAACGTTCTTCTAACTCTGCAATCATGTCCAAAGGAATAACCTTACTGTCTTTCATTCTTGAGAACACTTCCTTGAGTTGTGTAACATCTGTGTCTGCTGTGTAGCTGTCTCCATAACAATCATACTCACGAGCAAAATGTTCTTTTGTGTCAGGAGACATGTGAATCATAAATGCTGGCTGCCAAGGCACCAGCATTTTGGTTTGAAAACACCGCAGAAGCCACTCTGCCCTCACCACATCATATTTGTTGGAAGCAATGATGTTTTTCACTCTGACATTCTCAGCTCCTACAATGACACAGTAAGTCTCTGGCCCTGGGTTCTGTACCACGCTGCCACCCCATTCAGCTATTCTGCTTTCCAGTTCAGGCTTTGAGTGGCTTTCCGTTCCAGTCATAACACAAAACTCAGCATCTTCAAATACATTTGAAACCTTGTTTACACTAGAAAGATCAGGAGCCTTAAATTGCTCAGCTATTCCAATTATCTTTCTCACCTTTGATACAGTTTTCCTTTTTTTCTCCTGTGGCTCATAATCATCTAGATGAAGGTGCTTAGATGCCAGCTTCCCTTCTGCTTTGCCCCTGATATCTTCTAACATGTCTGAAGTCATGCACTCATACCATTCTTTGTCCTCTCTTATTTTCTCAATTCGGGGGAATCTCAAAGTACAGTCAGTTTTGTACATATCACTGTTAACAATCTCGGCTGCCTTGATTTGAACTATGACAGAGTTGCAAGGTTCGATGTACATTTCAGGTTTTTCAGTTCCACACAAAATGTTACACGGAGGGTCCTTCCTCTGGTAGGGCTTCCAGTGTTTAGCCAGTTTCAAACCTAGGTCATACAATTCCTTCATAGTGTAGCCAGAGCCAACGCGACAAATAGAGTGGAAAACAGTAGGTTTTTCATTCGGACGTGGCGTCTCTGCAATAGCACACAGAAAATGAGACATCATCCCACCACGTGAGCCCTTCCCCCAGTAGCCACCAACGATTAAAAGGTCCAGTTCATCCATCAGCCCATTGACATATTCTGGCTTGATTTTTAACCAGCCTTCCCCACGTTTGTCAGGCTTGTAGGTGGACATGGGATCTTTCACCATAATCCCTTCCTCTCTGTCATCTATTGCTTCATTCAAAGCATCAATTACTTCCTTTCTTGTTCTGGCATTTCTTTTGTGGACAACATGTATCCTGCCTGTTACTGGCGTAAATACACTACTTAAGATTTCATACCTTCTGCTTAGTACTTCATGCCCCAACTTCTGATCATTAACCATCAACACATCAAATACACAGAAGCAAGTCTGCAGATCAGAGTCCTCCATCATTCTTTTTATGTCAAACCTGTTTCCTTTTTGCATAAAGGTTTGCGTTTCAGGATTGTAAGCCATCATTTCACCATCAAGAATGCAATTTTGTATATTGCTCTTAAATGCGTTATGAATAAATGGTGTTAATGAACCATCAAGGGGAGAAGCACCAAACTGCTGAGTATAGTCAAAGCCATTTCGGGAAAAATATTTATATACGTCTCCATCTTTGTGCATCTGCATACGTTCACCGTCCAGCTTAGTTTCTATGTAGAACATCTGGTTATTCATCTGTTTCTCAATTTGCTGGACATCAGCAATAGCAGCAAGCATTGGCTTAAAGGCAGAAAACAATGTGATAGAAACATCGCTAAGTGAGACAGAGGGGTCATGCAGCTGTCTGCAAACTTTTTCCAGATCAGTTGTGACACTGTGCAGTTCAACAGCATCAGGATGAAAAATGGAAAATATAGTTTGTTGACTGACACCAAGCTTTAGATCCTTTATAATCATCCGGATAAGCCATTTTTGTTCCAGTGCTGTGCTCTGGGTAATTAACTGAAGTAGACTTTTCTTTAAGAGACCCTTGTTTTTAGCAGCATTATTGTTAGCTATTGCATCTAAGTGTTCATTGACTTGCTCTATCGTCAGTCTGCCCTGTTTTGGGCTTCTAGGTTTTAACACAAAGTATGCAATCATTGCAAAATCTCCAGCGTCCCCACGTGAGCCAGCAGGTGTTCGATAATTTAAAAGCTTTGCAGCATCTTTTCCATCTCTTGGTAAATGAAGCAGTTCAATGTACAGCTTAGCAAGCATAGTTTCTTTAATTCCATAAGCCATCCTCTCTCTTTCCAACTGTGGAAGAATAAGTCGCATAGCTGGATAAAAAGAATCTGTGACATCTTTCTCTTTTTGATGAAGAGCATAGTGGAATTTCCTCCAGGAATCCAGAAAATCCTTGAAATACTTGGTTTTGTCTGGACGAGATTTACATGTCTGTATCCGCTCCAGAGTAGAACACAGATCTGCGAAAGGCACATGAGAGGCCACCGTTCTTTTCGGAGAAGGCTGTGAAGCAGTCGCAGAAGCCATCAGAGTCTGTTTTTCACTAAGAACAGCTACAGCAAAAATATATTTGTAGAGAAAGAGCCAGTATGTTATTCTGTCTTGAATAAAATATATGTATATATATATATACACAATTAGGATTTACTGATTTTCTCATTTTGCTAATTAGGATGTAACCGTATCTTTACACAGAGCTCACCAGCGGGTACGGCTGTCCGTCCTTACGGGTGAAACTCAGCAGCTGAGCTACGGCGCTGCAGCCGGCATCACCCAGACAACAGGACCGCACGTCTGGAGAAAGCACCGCGTCCCCTTCCCGCTGCAGCAACAGCCTTCACCGCTGAGACCCGTTCCCTTCGCTACTCTCCCTCCTCGCAGCGCAGCCCGTCCCCGACACCGCCCGCCCTCGGCCCGCTCGTCCCCCGGCTCCAGCTGCTTGGGGGCTGAGGGGACCCGCCGGGCCCGACCTGAAGCAGCGGGGTCCTGTAAGGGCGGATACAGTTTTCGCTGGAAACAGCGGCCGGGGCGCTCATGCCCCGCCCCTCATCGCTACGACGTTGCCATAGCCACGGGGCAGGGAAGAACGGACACCACTCGAGGGACACCCTCCGCTAGCCGCCGGCCGGCCGCCTCCTCCCCGGGGCGGACTATCGGGACGATGCGGGAAAACGGACGGGACGGTGGAGAAACAGCCACTCCCAAGACTTACGCGGAGCCGGGGATACCCACGAAGCCGGGGATAGTTGCATAACCCGAGTCACACCGGCCGCCCTTCGCCCCGGAAGGGGAGAAACGCCTCGCTGTCACAGCGGCCCGTGCTCCTCCCCCGGGCGCTGTGGTTCCAGCTATCGCGGCGGCAACGGCCACGCCTGCGCAGTTGCCGCTGCGGCGGGGAAAAGTTGACGGAGCCCGGGGCGGGAAGAGAAAGGCGAGCGGAGGAGCCCGAACCCGGAAGCGGAAGCTGCGGCGGTGCCACTTCCTGTCTCGCAAGGAGGGGTGGTGGAAGTTGTGCGTTGGGTCTGTACCGGCCTGAGGCACTGCTAGCGGCAGCGCGGGAGGATGCGGCGGGTGGGTCTTGTTTCGCCCGGCTTCAGGTCGCTCCCCGAGGGGGAGGTGGGGTGGTGGGCCCGGCCCGTCCTTGTCTGGCCGTGGTGGGCGGGATCTGAAGGGAGCCGGTGTCGGGGGGGTGGGGGGTGGGGCATGGGGGGGGTTTTAAGATCTC
>WYDI02007140.1:0-24531 GCA_009867235.2 Psittacus erithacus
GAATGGGTTGCCCAGGGAAGCTGTGAATGCTCCATTCCTGGCAGTGTTCAAGGCCAGGCTGGACAGAGCCTTGGGTGCCATGGTTTAGTGGGAGGTGTCCCTGCCCAGGGCAGGGGTTGGAACTGGATGGTCATAAGGTCCTTTCTAACCCAAACCATTCTAGGACTCTATGACCCTCATTCCCTCAGCACAGTTCCGCTGCTCACATCCCTCCATTGCCCGCAGGCACCCACATTCCTGCATTACCTCTTCTGCCCGTTCCCCAGGACCTGTAACAGCGTGGAGCCGGTTGGTGCGCTGCAGCTCACACATGGCACAGGCGGTGCTGGCCCATGCTCCCGTGGTGCTGTCACCACCGCGTTGGAAGACACCAATAATTTATTGAAATAAATACAGGTAAAAACCCAAGAGCCTCGGGGTTCAAACACTACCGCACGCCGGGTACATTTCCTCTACGCTCGTGGCAGAAGCATGGCGATACACTGAGGTTTTGGCACGTGAGCCTTTGCCAAGTCCGGAGCAGACTGGGATGCGAGGTGGACGCTCCCCGCTTGGCACACGTTGGGCGTTGCTGTAGGAAGGAGTCCGGGTCCAGGAGGATTTTGTTCTTCTTTGTAAGAGTGAATTTTGTTTTGTTCTATACCAAACCAGGTTAAACCCCAAGTCCACGCTGGCAAAGCTGAGGCGGGGGAGCTCTGCTCTGGCACAGCCCTTCAGAAGCAAAGGCTGCTCTCACAGAGCAACCCCAGCACCCCCAGGGCTGACCAGGGAAAGCAGCCTGGATCTCCAGCCGAGAGCTGCCTTCTCCACACCAGGGCCGGCTGGTCCCAGCTCCAAACCGGCACCCGGGTGCCCTCAGGGACAGCAGTGTGGATGCTCCGCGAACCTCCTTCCTCTGCCAGGGCCGCCCCGGTTGCGCCTGTCCTCGGCTGCCACAGTTCTCTGGGGCCGCTCCGGGAGCACAGAGGACAGCAGTCAAGCAGGGAATCCAGTCAACGATACAAGGGGAGAGTCGTCAGCTCGCATCGGCTCTCAACACTCATGTTTCCACTACTCGAATGAGAGGCAGCGGCTTGGGGCCCGTCAGCCTTTTGCTGCAAGAAAGAAAGGGGGTGTTCAACCAGAGGAACTTAGGGGGAAACTGGGCTTCCAGCAGAGAATGAAGCCCCAGATGAGACATGGGCCTGCAGACAAAGCTGCTGAGTGGCTGGGGTGGAGGGAATGTGCTCCTCACATACCTGCTCACGTACTCGGACTTGGAGCGTGCCCGGGAGCTGTGCCCACCTCGGCTCACCTGCTTCTCGATCAAGTGCTCGATGCGGTCGTGCATCTCCAGATTCTGCAAGAGAAGGAGCCGCTGTCAGTGATAGGGACCTGGGCTGGGCGTGCTGCGGGCACTCACACTGGGCAGGGATTGCTCCAGGACAGGCTTTTGCAATGGGGCAGCTCTTTCTTGAGGGTAATAAGCTGCATAAGGGCAGCTCTCCAGAGATGGCAGAGTGGTCTCCAAGAGCTGCCTAGCACCCAACAGAAACCCAGCAGTACACAAGCTCTCGCACTGGATTTGGGCTCACCCCACTGTTCCCAAGAGGAATCAGCCAAGTCACTGATGAGGGAAGAAAATGCCACAAGTGGCAATGCAGGAGCTGCTTTTCTCCAGAAAAGGAGAGAGGTTTGACACTGGTTACGATCCCAGAGGCTGCAATGCAACCCTAACGCGTGACATGCGCGCGCTCAGCTGCAGCTTTGGAAACAGGAAGGGTTTTGCTGCCAGAGAAATGTGCTTGTTGAGATTCCTCTGGCCTCAGCTGGAGCTCAGAGCTGCTCCAGCAGCCCTGGCTGCACCAGGAACCAGCACAGCAGCCTGGGAAGCAGCACAGCCCTGGGGCTGCAAAGGGCATGTTCCCCTCCGTGGAGCCAGCAATGGGTTCTGCTTGCCAGAGCAAAGCTGGTCAGTGAGAGGATCTGAGCTTGGAGCACACCCTGGGCACCAACCCCTCCGAGCCCTTCTAAGACGCACCTCAGCCTCCAAGTAAGCAACTCGCTCCTTGAGCTCCTGGATCACGGCGTCTTTGGCCTGAATCACCGTTTTGGAGTTCTGGAGCTGTAACAGACAAGTTCACAGTGGCTGAAAACCCAGAGAACAGCCTGGGAGGGAGGGCAGCTCAGAGGGCACCTTCCTGCCTCTTAACAGCCACAACATTTGCTCCAAGGTCTGCATAAAAACCAGTCCAAAAAAGCCTCAAGTTAAGCCTGAGGATTAAGCCCCAGGTGAGGGAGCCTCTGCTCACAGACTGGTTTAACTCTTGCAGCAGGCTGCACGGTGCTCCTGTTCCACTCCTCCTACCCCATCCCCAGCCCAGTGCCAGCCCCTTTGGTTTGCACAAGGGCTCAGCCCCACGAAGCTTTCAAGCAGCTTAAGAGATGATTATTCTTTGTCCCTCCCAAGCCCCCCCAGGCTCTTCCCATCCTCCCGCAGCCCGGCTGCTCAGACCTGCTCGATCATCTGCCGCACTTTGCGCTGCTGGCTCTTCAGCATGTCATCCAGGTGATGGATCTTTTCCCGCAGCATGGCCACCTCCTTCTCCAGCTGCTCTGACCTGCATGGAGAACAGGACAAGGGTCCAGGAGCCATCGGGTGGCTCCCAGAACAGGAGCAGCACCCACCCAGCTATGCCCAGAGCAGCTCCTCATCACCCAGCTCTCCTCTATGGCCTGGGAAGTGTTTTGACTAGACAAAGTAAGGAGAGGCAGAGACAAAACCTATTCAAGCAGGAGCCACAGAGACTAGCAACCACAGACTGCAGGGACACAGGAACATCAGGAAGAGTCAGGCCACAAACAAGGCCATCCAGAAATAAGCCACTGCCAATTAGCCCCTGGAGCTCCGGGATACCGGCTGAGCGGAACGCATCCAACAGCGCAGGGACAATCGGCTGCTCCGGAGGCTCCCCCAGCATCGCCCCGAGCTCCCAACCCACAGCGGGGCTGCAAGAGGCCCCTGGGCCGTGGTCGGAGCTGTGGCTCTCTGGGAGCAAAGCAGCCCTGCAGGAGGCATTGGGGATTAGTCAGCGCTGGGAGCAGGGCGCTGTTTTGCAAGGCAGAGAGCAAGCACGCCCAGCGCAGGAATGTGCAGTCATGCCCCAGCGAGCTGACACCCCGACCCGGCGGCGTGGGCCGGCGCTGCACTTGGCAGCCAAGCCCCAGGCCAAGCCTCACCGGTCTTGTTGGGCGAGCTTGTCCCCCTCCACGCTCCGCAGCCGCGCCAGCTCTGCTTCGCCTTCTTTCATCTTCAGCAGCAAGGTCCTGTGCTCCTGCGGCACAGCGAGAGGCTGAGATGCATGCAGGGGACAAGGCAGCACAAGTCCCTTGGCCGCCCGCTCGCTCCACGGTACATTGACATGGGGCAGAGACAGATGAGTGAAGCCACAGAGTGACCGGCAGCGGCTTTCCCACTCCTTTCCCCCCAGGGTACAGGCAAGGCACCAGCCCAGCTCCCTCCCTGCTGTCAGGCCAGGGAACGCAGCCCGAGATGGCTCCGTGCTCAAACAGCACTGTTAGATTTATGAGTTTAATAGGATTATGAGCAGACCACAGCTCAAATAAAACAATAACAATATAATCAAGGCTGGAGGTTGTGCTAATGCCCCCATGAGAAGAACCGGCAGCTGTCTAGACTGCGCTTGTCTCCAGGATACCTGGAAGAGTTTGCACAGACCGACCAGATCTTCTAGACCCAAGAAATGCAAGTCTAAATCAGCAAGAGCCCGTTCCCAGCCGTTCCCAGCCGCTGGCTTTGCCCAACGCTGCCAGGTTAAACCTGGGAAGCCAAAGCCTCTGCATGGTGGGTACCCTGTGGGGGAGGTCTGGCTGAGCACTGCCAAACTCATCACCACCACCAGCCCTTCCCATTCCTCCCCCCAGCAGAGCAGGACCATGCGCTAATCCCACCAGCCCCACCACAGCTCCAGGGTCGGTACCTTCTCCATCCCTGCCAGGAGTCTCTGCAGCTCATCCACCTGCACCTCCTTCTCCACCACGCTCCTCTCTGCTCTCCGCAGGGCAGAGCTCGTCTGCTCTGCTTCCTCCTGGTACTGCGAGACCGTCCTCTGCAAGCAACACAGAGGCACCTTTAGCCCAGGCACCAGAGCCCCGTCCTGAGCCACGGAGCCCTGGCAGGCAGGTTTTACTGAGGGCAGGCAGGTTTTGCTGAGGGCAGGCAGGTTTTGCTGAGGGCAGGCAGGTGTCCTTAGCAAAAAGCCCAACATGGCTCAGAGAGGAGAGCTTCAGAAAGCTCCCCAGCTTCAAAGCACTTCAAAGGAGTGAGCGTTGCCATAAAGGCTCCTCAGACACAGGAGGTTCACCCTCAGTCATATGCACTCTGGGGCTGGTTGCAGGCTCAAGGAACAAATCTCGGCAGCCCCACAAGAGGGGATGAGGGTGTCCCCATGGATCCCACCACAGCCGGAGAGCAGGCTCAGGCCACAAGCACACTGAGAGCATCTGGACAGTGGTGGCAGGATCAATGACTGCCAAACCCATGCCAGGATCTCCGTCCAGGCTCAGAACCCGCAGCCAACACCGCAGCTGACCAAAGCCCCCAAAAATGCCACCAAATCACACAACTTCCTGCACACAGGGACAGACGTCCTCAGGGCATGGGCAGCCGTCCCTGCAGCAAAGGAAGCGGTCCCCGCTCAAACCCACTTCCCAGCGGATGCTGTCCCCCATCCCGCTGCGAGAATCCCCCCAGGCTGCTCAGGACCAGTTTGGTCTGTGGGACAGGATGTGAGCTGGGATGTCACCACTGCCACCAGCGCTCAGAGCCCTGGTGTGACACACCAGGCCCAGCCCATCCGGGACATGAGCAGGCACTAGAAAACACACTGCTGGGGACCATTAATCACCAGGGCTGAGGGAGGGAAGCGAATGCAGCAGCATCATCAGCACCAGGCAGGGGCTGAGGTGACCCCCACGATGGGTCTGGTGCCTCCTCCACAGCAAACAGCCCCGTAGGGAAGAGACTGAGCCCCAGGAGAGACCACAATGGCTGGAACCACAGGCTTGGCCCCCGCTGGTGCCCACTCCCCACAGATTGCCCCCTCCTGCACCAATGGCTATGGTGGGAAAGGTTCTGCTTTTTAACTGGGAAAGCAGCATTTGTGTGTTCAGCCCCTCCAGGGAGGCCGTTTGCTGAGGTCTGGCCAGGGCTGGACTCCTGGGTGGGTTTGACCCGAGCTCCAGCAGCCCAAACTCAAGTGTCCATGCAGCTCCTCATGCTTCCAGAAAGGGGGAAACCACCAAACCCGAGTAAAGCACAGCAGAGGGGTGCGCGGTCACCTCGAAGGCTTTCCTTTCCAACTGGTGGCGCTTCTCAGCCTCCTGCAGCTTGGTGAAGAGCCTCTTTGCTGTCTGCCGGATCTTCTCCACATCTTCACCTGAGCAGTCATCCTCCTCCTGCAGAGACAATAACAGGATGGGATGAGAAGTCGGGAGGTACCAGAGGAGCCCTCCCTCCACCCTGATGTGGGCAGCGCTGGCGGTGACAAAGCTTGGAACATCCCTTCTCAGCTTGAAGAAACCCGAAAGGCGCCGCTGTCCTCACCTCCCACATAGAAGGCAGCTTCCAGCCCTCAAGATAATGGGCACAGTATCCTTTGGTTGCCTTCCAAGCCCTGTTTGCAGGATGCCACCCTGATCCGTGCTTGGGCAACCTGAAACCCCGCAACGTGAACCAGGTCCACGGCAACCCAGCCCAAAGGCCCAGCCCAGAGAACCTGCTGCAGCGGGGAAAGGCAAAGCCAGAGGAACGTTTACCAAGATTCCTGTCACCCTCCTGCTAAAAAGCTCTCATGTGCAGAGGTTTCAAACCCCATTATGCACATTATTGCCTCGTTAGAGCTGCTCTCCATTGCTGATCTGACCCTGGGAAAGACCAGAGTTTGCTGCCCGAGCACCTGATCCTGAGCTGCACAGGTCCAAAGTTCCCCACTAAGATGAAAACATCCGACTAAAGCGCCGTTTCTCCCCATAGCACTGAAATCCACCTCTGCAGCTCCATACCTGCTCCCAGGAGTCAGCCTGCAGCCTCTCGGGGTACAGCCAGCTCCCGTTCTGCTCTTCCAGCACCACCTGCATGAGCAGAGCACAGATGGACAGGGCTGCATGGCCGGATGGGCCCGCCGCGCGCAGCCGCATGCAGAGAGCTGGCTCTGGGCACCAAGGGGGGTTCTGCGAACGAGCATGCAGCAGAGCATGTGCCAGCCAACGCGTTCTGCTCACTGACTCCTCACTAGTGCTAGTGCAAGGGGTTGAGTTTTGTCTGTGAACGTTGCCAATGAGGCTCCCGTTCACTATGGTCTTTAAGGCCCCTTCTATCATGGTCTGGACCGAAAGATGACATCTCTTTAATAGGTCAAAGCCATTTAATGCCCGAGAAATGCTCCCATTACCTGTGTGTGCTGTTTATCTCCTTGTCTGTTCTCAAGTTTACTACTTAAGTCTTCCCGCAGCTTCTTCAAAGAACTTCTAGCCTGGCAAAGGCAAGTCAATTTAGCTTGATCTGCATGGACAGTGTTACCCAGTCTAACAGAGACCAAACGCAGGCACCACAGCCACGAGGGTGTCCGGTGCCAGTCTGCATCCTCCAGGCTCACTACAGCGCTGCCTGCGAGCAGCATGTCCCTGGCAGGTACAATCCTCATGGGGTGCTGCCCCGATTCTGCCCATCACGGGCAGGAGAATAAAAAGAGAGGAAAGCAAAAGCAGCAGCCGGGAAATGCCACTGATTTTTCATGGTTTACTCATCCACTTCATCTCTCGAGTGCTGCGAAGCCCCTCGCTGCACCCCAGCTCCCTCTCTTCTGTGCTGCAGGACGCTGACAAGTACAGTCTTGACTCGCAGCTACTCGAATTAGTCAGAGCAAGCAAGCCAGAGGAATGATTTACAGGATTTAGAGCAACCGCTGCCCCAGCACTGTTCAAAGAACGACTTGCTCAAAGCTTCAGCAGCGCAGCTTCATCCCTACCCCTTGGTTCAAGCGCCCAAGGTGCTGGGGCAAAGCAGTTTGCCTGGGACCCAGCAGCAGTGGGGCAAGCGCAACATGCACTCTCAGGTCAGCAATCCATGACTTGAATCCAGGTGGATCAAGACATCCGCAGGGTTTTTACACCACATCCCAATGCAGGGCACTTCTCTTGGATGCAGACAGACTGGTACCACAACTTACTGGTTTTAGCTTATTCTCTGGGTTTCACATGCAGGATTAAGTTGTGCTGCACAGTTACGCTGCTTCAGCTATTCTGACAGAGCCATGAACAGCCTCTGCGACCAGGCAAGGTCCAAGTCCCGCTCAACTGCTGCTAAGAGGCCCTTTTAAAACCCAGCCCGTTTCCAGCTGAGCTGTGGGGAGCTATGGGAAGGCTCAGATCAGAAGAGCTGAAGCGAAGCCCCAGGAGTGGGAAGGATCACTCAGAAACAGTGCAGCATCCAGGTGGCTTTGAGATCAGGTCTGATAAGGTGAGCAACACCCCGGAGGCTGCACCGGGCAGGTTGCAGGCAGGAGGCAACGGGAACAGGCTGTTTTCTTCTGGAGGGGGGGGAAATCCTGTGTTTTGGCAGAGCAGTTGGAAGGATGTGGAGGCTGCTGTGCCAGATCTGCCTCTCTCTGCTCCCGAGGGGGGCTCAGCACAGCACAGATCCCCCCCTCGGGAACAGCAACACCAAATCTCATGATCTTTTTCCCCCCTTTTCCTCTTTTTTGGTTGTTTTTCAGGCCAAGCTGCCCAGACCAGAACATGCCCCAACCGCTGCTGTGCCTCGCAAGCAGCTCTGCAGAAATAACATCCCCACCAGGAGCAGAGGAAAGGGTTCATCTCCCCAAAGCCTCATCATCCAGTTTACTTTGGGAGCTGAGACATTCCAAAGAAACTGCCTTTTAACAAGAGGCTCCGGTTGTGCCGCACCCAGGCATGCAGGGGACAGCCTTGGGGGAAAGTCATCGCGCAATTCTCTTCAAATTCAGTCCATATAGCAGAGCAATTAGTCAGGCTGAATTAATTTATGGCGCTTGATTAGACTACTGCCCTGTGCAGGCAAGTCAACAAACTGGAGGGTTCAGCTCCGCTGCCAGTTTGCCAACGCAGCTGGGGCTTAGCCGGGGCTCGGGTGCCGCAGCCGGCAATGGGGATCCCTATGGAACACCCTGGGGGAAGCAGAGCACCCTGACCCCACTGCAAGCACCCCCACGGCTGCAGCAGCGGCACAAACCAGAGCCCCTCGCGTGGGAACTACCTCTTGGATGTAACGAACTTCACTCTTCAGCTGGTTCACGTGCTCCTCGTGGTTCATGCTGCCCTCAGCCCGTGCCTTGAGATAAACCTGCCCAGGAGAGACGGTGGCAGTGGGTCAGACCGTGCTGATGCTGCTAGCCCAGGAATACCAGCAGCAAGCCCAGCTCCAGGCTCTCCTGCATCCCCCCAGAGCAGCAGAGCCCAGCAGTGCAGCACCCAGGCACATCAGGGAGCTTTTAGCCACGTAACTTCAGACAAACCCTTTTTTCCAGCTCCACTTGTGAAACAAGCAGCCGGGCTGCCGAGCACCGTACCTTGATGATCTCCTCATCACCGTCATTGGATTTGATGCACTCGGAGGCCAGGGAGTGACCGTTGCTGGATCTGTTGGCCACCATAGCGAAGGCTTTTCCCACCGGCTGTAGACAGAAGCACAGAGAGGTGAGACTGGCTGGAACGGTTCGCCCGGCTCCAAGCAAATGAGCACCGGGCACTGTTGCAGGGGAACGCAGCGCCGAGCACAGCCTCGGGAGCCAGCACCAAGCATGGAACAGACCAGGAGGTGAGTTTGCCACTTCACAAAGCATCAAGTGACCAAGCGCCTGGTCCCCCCTCCCCAAGTTAACTCAAACCTGTGTGAGACCCACCTTCTGCTTGGTGACCTGCTCGCGCCTGTCACCCGGGAGGTCATTGGGCAGAGTCAGCCTCAGCACCTTCACGTTCTCCTAAAACAAGAAGCAGGTTTTAGGTTTTATTTAGCTTTAAATGGGGCTCCCTTGAAAGTCTGTTTGTGGCCAGCATGAGCCAAGAGCCAGGCCAGCATCGCCACGGATACAGGACAAGCTGCCTTCTCCCTCACTTTGAGCTGCACAGTGACACTGGGATTGGAATGAGTAACAGCAAGCGCACGACAACGGCATTCATCAAACCCATTAGGGCCCAGAGGAGCTGTGGCCCAGCCAAGGCTGAAGTAATGCCAACAGGCTGGAGAAGCGATTGCCAGGCTTGGTTTTGTGCCTGTCCTCCTCTGCCAGCAGCTGCAGCCGTCATCTGTCATTGCAGCTGCTGTGGCAGGGCTGACACACGGTGCTTGGTACCAGCCATGGCAAAGGGTGGAAGCAGCCATTCCCAGCCCGCGCACCAAGACCGTGCCAGATTCATCCTTCTCTCTGCCCTACCACAACAGCCACAGGCCCTATGGCTCTGCCTGTGCCCTGCTGGCATAGCCCTGGCACAGCGCAGCCCAGTGAGAAACTGCAGGGCATCCATGGAGGCTCCAGCCAGAGCCCAGTTTGCCTTCAGCACTTAACTGCTCCCCCAGAGCCTTCCCCTTCCTCCCACTTCAGCCACATCCAGCCCCGTGCACAGCTCAGCGAGATCTTGGGGGATGCCTGGAGCATGCAAAGAGCCCTACAGCACTGCATGGACCCCCAGAACGCTTCATGAGGCTGCTCATCCTCCATCCACAGCTTAACACCAGGACCATGCACCCACAACACCACACACCCCTCTTCCCCATACAGACCTCACTGGCACCCAGGCTGCCGTCACTCATGGTCCCTATTAAACAGGTCCTGGAAGCAGGAACTGTTTGGTGCCACAGTGGGCTCTCAGGCTGCAGCACCGCGGAGCTGGGGTAGGTGCTGGGCGCCCGCCCCTCGCCACACCTCAGCCACGTCAGCCTCCTGCTCTCCAAAAGCAACATCAAGGTATTTCTGCCTCCTGCTTCCAAGCGCTCTCTGCGCCATCCAAGTCTCAACAAGCCATCTGTTTGTTTCCAAACTGTTTTGTATATGTTGCTCAGGCAAACGCCGGCTCCTGGGAATTGAGGAGCCCCCCAACAGATCCCAAAGGCATCACCAGACCCCTTTTTCCCCCCCCGTGAAGAGAAACCTCGCTTGCGCCCCGCTTGCGCTCAGCAGCACCATCATTTAACCAGATACTTCTCTGCAAACTTTACTCCAGGGAATGTTTTCCTTGGCAAGACCCAAGAAGTTGGAAACTTTGGCCAGGAAAACCTGACCCATGGTTTTGGGAAGGTGCAAGAAGCACTCGGGGCTTCACAGCAGGGAAAGCGGCTGCACATGAAGCATCGCTCAGCATCTCTGTGTGCCCAAAGCAAAGGGGACACAGGACAAGGCCGGGGCTGGGAGCATGGCGCAGCCCCATTCACACGGGCTGCCGCAGCAGGGCGGGAGCCTTGGCACGGCAGAGCCGCCGGCAGCTCCTCGGCCCTTTCACGCGCCCTTACTCGCAGCTTTGTTTACAAGCGTCAGGATCTGATGTTCCCCGTCCCGTCAAGCCCAGGCAAGGGCGGGAGGCTGCCAGGGAATCGCTCGCCCGGGGAAGATCCGCTGCGATAAGAAACAAGCACCGGCCCATTTCCATCCCCGCAGCCAAAACTGCCTGGAGCCGGCACGCGGGTGCTTTTCCGTTCCAGCAGACCCCGAGAAAACCGGCTCCTGGATAAACCCATGCAGCCGCCGCCAACCGGCTGCGGACCGGCACCACCAAACCTCGGGTCACGCAACCAGGAAACCTCCCATGCAAATGCAAAGGCTCCGGCGCCTCCATCCTCCCGTGCTGGAGGAGGCCGGAGCTGGATGCTCGAGGTTCTCCGTGGAGGAAACCAACCCCTCGGTGTGGGGAGCGCCGTGGAGGAGGCTGAGGCCGGTGCAGGAGGCGGAAGCCGCAGCCGTGTTGAGCCAACCCATCCCTGCCCAGCTTGTTTGTCTGCGGCAACCCCGGCTGCAGGGACCGGGCAGAGACACGTCCCTGGGCTCGCCCCGGTCCCGCTGGAGCACCAACTCCAGCACGGTTGCTCCGGGCCTTTGTTCTTACCATCCCACATACAAAGTCTTATCAGCTGCTCGCTGGGGTCCAGGGGAAGCAGCTCCTCCACCATAAAGCCACAGCAGCCCAGAGGGATGCCATGGCTAGCACAAACTGCCCTCCTGCTCCAAGGGGCCCTACCCCACTCCTTCCCCTCCTGGCTGGTGTTAAACCTGCTCTACCAACGCTCACCTCCAGCTCACAGCCCCAGAGCAGAGACGGCAGCGGGTACCAGGCCCTCTCCTTTATGCTCCAGGGAAGGCAGGAGGGTTTTGCACCGCGGCCGGTGCTGGAATGTGCCTTGCGCTCATCTCCTGCTTGGAAAAACCCCACCTCAGATGGAAAATGGTGCCTCACACCCAGCCTGGCACCTCGGGAGCTGCTCCCGCCTGGCAGCGCGTGGTTGTGGCTTTTACTACCAGCCTCGGGAATTCCTTGCGGTGGGTAGGTCCAGGAGATGGCTGCGCTCCCACCCAGTGCCCTTCGGGAGGCGTTCCCAAAATCCTGGCTGCCCTTTGGGTCCAACCGCCCGGCAATTGCCGGGTGCCCTGGCAATGAGGGCAAGCGGGATTGGCGAGGCTGAGGACAGGAGGGGTTTTCAGGGACACCAAAGCTGATTTTAGATCTTTTGGTCTATTTTGCATCATCCGGCCCAAGAAAAACCCATTTGGGAAGAGCCTGGCTGGCAGGAAAGGCACTGACTCCGCTCCTGGGGAAGGGGGAACCACTCAATTCCCAACCCTATCCCAGCAGTGCCGTCCGAGGACCCACAAACGACAACCCTGACGCCGGCGTTTTGCAACCATGGGTGCCCCATCCGTCCATCAGTCCCGACTGCTCAATGAGAACAGGCCTGACCTGACCCAGAGGGTATCACCGAGGATCAGCACCAACAGCCCCGGCGCTTGGAGCTCACCGGCGTTACAGAGGCGCTTATCACCGTAATAACCCATTAGCCAAACGAGCCCAACTCTGCAATCGCTCCTTATAAGGCTGGGAGAGCTATGGAGAATTAGGGCTCTCCAGAGGAGACTCAGAGCTGAGTCACCTGGCGGGGCTCAGCCCGGAGCCGCACCGGGGAAGGAGCCGAGCATCAGCGCGGTTCTGCCGCCGCCGCCGCCGCCTTCGGGGATCCCTCCAGTTGCCGAAACAAGAGCAAAAGCCTGAACCGCCCGCGGGCCGCAGGTGGCTTCGGCCCCTTGATGGGGCCATGGCGGCGGCAGCGGCGTGGGGCTGGCGTTGGGGCGCTGCCAGCCCCACCCAGGGCCCGTCCTGGCAGCGATGGGGAGAACCAACGATCACCGAGGGAAGAACGCGGGCACTGATGGTAACCGAGCACGGGAGCGCCAGGCCAGACCTGGAGCCAGCAGCTCCCACCACCATGGCCCCAGGAGCTGCTTACGGGCCACGATACCCCAAACCCCACGTTACCCAGGGACAGCTCGCTGGCCGGGAGCCCCCCATAAGCGTATTAGGGGACAGTGGGAGCCCAACAGTGACGCTGTGGTGTCCCCAATGTGCTCTACCGCTCGCCCCAGTTGAGCCCACCCAAGCCCCCAGGGAAAGGGTGGGCGGCAGAGCCCCACAGAGCCCCCGCAGCCCCTCACGGCTCCGCGGTGAGCCCGGGCACGGCGAGGCAGCGCTGCGGGGCGGGCACAGCCGCGCTGCACCGCACCGGGATCCCCCGGGGGACCCCTCGGAGTGGCGGGAGGAGAGGGGGGGCCCCGCGCCCCGGGAGGGAGGTAAAGGGAGGAGCAGGGGGTGCCGAGGGGGGGGGTTCGGGTCTCGTCTCACCGGGCTCTCGCCGTGGGGCCGCACGTCCAGCACCGCGCACCAGCCCCGCACGCCGTTCATGGCCCCGCCGCGACTGCCCGCGCCCGCCGCCGCCGCGCCTTAAGGATGGCCCCGCCCCTGCCGGGGACACGCCCACCGGGACGCGCCCCCTGAAGCCACGCCCATCTCCGGTATCCACGCCCCTTCTCATTTAACCACGCCCCCGATCCCCTTGGCCACGCCCCCCCTTGCCGTGAGACCGTGACCGGGCACCGTGAGCCGGGCCAAAGGCAACTGAAGCTGTGCCAAAACCATCCCAAAAGCAAACCAAAGCCAAGCCGAAGCTGTGCCAAAGCCATCCCAAAGCCATCCCAAAGCCACATCGAACCCTGCCAAGCCCCAGCCGAGCTCTGCCAAACCAAGCCGGTGCGTGCCCAGCAGTGCCGAGCGGTGGGATATTGCACCGAGCTGTGCCCAACTGCGCTCTGGTGCCCAAAACTGCGCCAGGATTTGCTTCCCCTTTGCCTCAGGGAGGTTTGGCCACACGGTGCCGGCAGGAGGTACCAGGGCCGCTGCCACCCAGCCACATACCACAGTCAGGCCTGATGGGTGCCGTGATCCCTTGCCTGTGCCAGGGCGGGCATCCTGGGCATGCTGGCAGCCGCCTCTGCGGGCACTAATTGCCACATAGCAGTGTGATGAGCTCAGCCGGCCTCAAGTTCACCGCCAGCCCCAGCCCTGTGTGGTCACCAGGGCCGAGCTGGGGCCACGCTGCAGCTCCGGGGTGCAGACACCCCATCCGGAGGGCTGGGGCAGCGGGAGGCACTGCAGGCTGAGGGTGTCACTGCCTTGGGGCTGGGGACTGAACCAGGACCGGCCAACGTGGGTCACACTCAGCCGTGGGAGCCGGCACCTCCCCTTGGGCATCTGCTGCCCCATCCCCACTGCAGTGCCCAGAGGGGAGCCAGGGCCCAGCAGCCTCATCCCTGGGGACACAGGCACGGGGTGGGGACCGCGGTTGACCTGGGCTCCAACACACGTGTCCGGGAGGAGCCGAGGGCAGAACCGGTTGTGCCGGCCCGGCTTAGCCGCAGCTGGGACGCCGTGGGCGCGGGGCCCAGTGCTGGGCACGGCCCTGGGCGGTGGTGATGCAGAGACAGGACCCAAGAAGGGACAAGGGTGTCCTTGGTGTCACCACCGCACGTGGCCCTGCCAGCTCCATCCCTGTTAAACATCACCGGGGTGCAGGTGGGGAAACTGAGGCAGCAGCAATGAGGCAGGCGGGAAGCCTGGCCCCATCCCAGCCCCACGCTGGCTCAGGATGGAGCCAGCTCGAGGTCACGGAGGGGAACTGCGGTAACCGCCTGCCAATCACCGCAATGGCACTAATTAGCAGTTGGCAGGACTCCCATCCACTGTAATTAGCGATAACGAGGATTTATCTCTAGGCCAGATCCAGCGGAGCGGGGAAGGAGCTGCATGCCCCAAGCCGGGCAGGGCCCCGGTGGCACAGAGCCCTGTGTGCCGCAGCCTGTGCCATGCCCCGGCCCCGATGGACGATGAGCCACAGACCTTCAACTACTCGGTTTTATTTAAAACCCCAGGTGGGGAGGGAAAAGGCAGTGGGGGATGAGGGGCAGTTGCATATAAAACCAACCCAGGATGCCCTCAGCACCCCCCTGGCCGGACCCAGGCACCGAGGGGCACCCCGGCTGTGAGAAGCAACTCCCCACTAACAAAAAGCCACAGTGCAAATGCACCCTGAGACCCGTATGAAGATGAAGAGGCAAGAGAGTGACCGGGGGGATTCCCCAGCCACCGCTTTGCCTTCATATCATTGGTGTTAGAAGAGTTTCTGCATGGAGCAGCAGCATCCTTGGCCGCTCCGTTGCCCAGCTCTGGGGCTCCACTCCAGACTGCAGCAGCCGCGGCAGCGCTGGCGGCATCAGCAGGAGCTGGTCTGGAGGTTGGCCTCATTGAGCAGCGAGGCGATGGAGGAGGGCCCATAGGCACTGTCGAACTCCTCGTCCGAGCTGAGCTGGTCGTCTTGCAGGGAGGAATCAGCGGCCGAGCGAGCGGCTTTGCGCCTGGGGATGGAGAAAAGGGCTGAGCCCCGGCCTGGGGCCATGGCTGGGACCCCCCTCCAGCACCACAGCCCCTACCAAGCCTCCTTCTCCAGCGCCTTGATGCGGTTCTGGAGCTGCTCGTTGAGCTCATGCTGCTCCTCCAGCTCCCGCTGCGCCTTCTTGCGGGCTCCCTCCAGCCGCTCAATCTCCTCCTCTGCCTCATCTACTTGACGCTTCAGGGCCTTCACCCGCAGGCTCAGCTGCATGGCGAAAGCGCAGTTCCCATGGGATGAGGATGGCTGGTGCAGGCCAAGCATCTGAGGGGGGTGGTCCTGAAGCTGATGGCACCCGAGGGCTCCCATCCGCCACTCACCTGGTCCTTCTGGTTGCTGACGTTCTGCCGCTCGTCATCGATCTGGATGGTCAGCTCCTTCACCTTCCTCTCCAGCTTGCGGTTGGAGGACAGCAGGATGCTCTTCTCCCTGCAGGGAGGCAGCGGGTGGGGAGGGCACCCAGTGAGGGTGAGGACCCCCCCGAGGCTGAGGTCTCCATGGCCGGTACCTCTCCTCCGCCTGCAGCTTGTCCTGCAGCTCCTCCACCTGCGCCTCCAAATGGGAGATGTTGCTGCTGGGCTTCTGCAGCCCCTCCGAGCTGGCCAGGCGGCTCTTCAGCTCCTTGTTCTGCAGGAGAACCCCCCCCACCCAAGCCATCACCATCAGGGAATGAAGGGACCAGGGAGGATGGGGTAGGCTGTATCCAGAGCAGGTGGAAGACAGGGAAAACAGCAGGAAAAGCTCTTTGGGAACACAGCCCCTTTCTCAGAGATACTCTAGGGAGGAGCAGGGCTGGATGGAGGTGCTTTGCCCTGCATCCCTGCGGGGTCCCTCTGCTGTGCCATGGCCCCATGGCTCAGCCGTACCTGCCTCTCCAGCGAGACCTTGTCACACTCCAGGTCCTGGCGGCTGGAGCGCTCCTGCAGCAGCTCTGCCCGCAGCTGCTCCATCTGGGGACAAGGACAGGGCCCAGGTTGGTTCTGCCACATCCTTTGAGACCGCCGCAATTCCCCCTCAATGCCAGCAGCACCGCAGAGCACGGGGGGACTCATCGCACCCATTCCCATGCATGCAGCGACGATCGGCATCACCAAAACCCCCAGCGAGAGGATTTTGGTTCCTTCCTAAATTAGTTACCACCGCTCTGGCGAACGGCCCAGGACGAGGGCTGTGATGTTCTGCTGGAGGGTTTAAACTGGTTGGACTGGGATGTGGGGACCCGGCTGTGCTCCCAGCCCTGCGGGGGCAGGAATGGGTTAGATCCACTGGTGCAGCAAAACCAGAACCGCCCCAGGGGCCTCTCCTGGGTTGGCCGAGGTGGAACACGCAGCAATGTGCGTTGTTTCAAAGCAAAGGAAAGGAGGGTTCATATGAAAACTGGCTCGAATGTTATTCAAGCAGCACCAAGAGCCAGTGCAAACATGACCCCAGCAGCGGTTTCATGCCCATCCCTGGCTCCACAGCTCGTGTGCTTCAGGCACATCCGAGATTCACAGGAAGTCGCCCCTGGGATGTGCCCATCTTTCAGATGGAACACCCATTTACCAGCTTGCTGCAGCGTGAGGGATGCGAATCCCCTTCCAGCTCCAGGCAGTGCGGGACAGGAGGGGGACAGACTGGAAGGGCAGGGGCTGCTGGTTTGGGGATCCGGGCAAATCCCAGTGCCACGGCTCTGGGAGCCACTCAGGGCTCCAGCACAGGCTCTGGCTTTGAGGGCAATGCACAGAGGGGTTAAGAGGGAGGCACCGTGTGAGCTTCCTGCGCAAACACAGAGCCAGCCACCCAGCAATGGGCATCGCTGGCTTGGGCTAAGCTCCTGTCATTTCCGCTCACGCCCGAACCAGCTTTTCTGACACCATCACCTCGGTTGTATTCGGGGACAGGCTCCTTGCTAATGATTCATCAATGGGGTTTTAACTCTGGGGAGCAGTTGGACCCAAGGACCTGAGTTATTCGGTGCTGTTGTGCCAGCGGCTCTGCCACTGCCCAGCCGGGATCGGGGTGGCATCATCTGCCCTACCTGGTCTCTGCTCCTGTTCACCCTCTCTGTCAGCAGCTCCACTGTGCTCCGCTCCTCATCCAGCTCCACCTCCAGGCGCTTGGACTTTTCCTGCGGGGAGATGGGAGCAGAGGAATCAGTGGGGCCTCAGGGTCCCTGCAGGTTTAGGCCAGCGCTGGGAATGCTGGAGGAGGGGGCTTTGCTCCAGCAACGCTTCCAGCCCAACAGAACCCAACTGGCTCGGGAGGCTCCAACACAGCCCTGGAGGCAGGATAAGGGGGATACTCGGACATTAAACACTGCAGCTTCATGCTCTACGGACCTCTGTGCACCCACCACCCCACCGCGGGGGAACTACCCACGAGCAGAGCCGCAGGGAAGTACCGGATAGAGCCGAAACATTGATCCGAGCCCCGCAGGCTGCGGACCAGCCCCGCGCAGCGGCCGCGGGATGCCTGGGCCAGCTCTGCCCACTGCTGTCAGCACTCAGCACTGCAGCCCCGGGGTGCGCCGCTGAGCACCGCTCCCCACCTCCAGCGCCTTGACGTGCCGCGAGCGATCGTCCTGCGAGCGCCTCTTGGATTCCATCTCTTGCTCGAGGTTGTGCAGGCGCTGGAGCAGCACCTCCTTGTCCAGCACCGCGCTCTCCCGCTCGGCCTGGCTGTCCTGCAGCGCCTGCTTCAGCCGGGCAACCTGGGGGGAAGAGGTGTCCCCATCTGAGGTGTCCTCAAGCTGCCCACGGAGGGATGGAGAGGATGGTGTGGGGACTCACAACGCGCCAGCCCTCGCCCATACCTCGTCCTGCAGCCGCCCCATGCTGAGCTGCATCTTCTCCACCTCGGCGCCCCGATCCTTGGCTTGTTTTTGGGAGTCCGTGATCTCCTTCCGTGACTTCTCCTTGAACTCCTCCAGCTGTGACTTGAGCACAGTCAGCGAGCTCTGCGACTCCGCTGTCATCTGCTCCAGCTGTGGTGGAGCGGGGACAGCTCAGGACCAGCATCTGCACTCATCCTGAGCTGACAGGACGTGAGGCGGGAGAAGACCCCTGTGGCCATGGGGCTGGGGGGGCATTTCTGCCCCGTGGGCTCATGGTAAAGGATGCAAGCCCGGAGGACACCAGTCTCTCAGCAGGCACCGGCCTCTTGCAGAAGCCACTTGGAAAAGAGTAGGAGACAACATGGCCCTGGGACACCAGGGGATGCTGATCCCTGGGGACAGTGTGGTTCTATGGAGCCTCCGGGGACATCTGGGAAGGACTGGTCCTAATTGCCTCTGTGGTAAAACCAGATCCATGCCCAAAGTCCCAGATCCCTCCCTGAACCCAGCAGGAGCATCTCAGAGATCCTGACCCATGGCACAGGGGCCGGGTGTCGCGGCACACGATGCCCCATGGAACAGGGACCTCTGGGGTGTGAGGAGCCCCGGAGGCACCAACCTCTTTGTTCAGCTTCTCCGTGGTGCGGTCGAGCAGACGCTTCTGCTCCTCCAGCTCACTCTTGGCACGCTTGAGCTGCTCCTTCTGCCGCTGCTCATCCTGGTAGGATGCGCTCAGCTCCTGGTGCTCCTGCGTCAGCCGGGCCAGGCTCCGCTGTGCCTCCTCCAGGCGGGTCTCCAGCGACCGCTTGGCCATCAGCAGCTCCTGCTCCCGCTCCGTGGCTTCACCCAGTGAATCCTCCATCTGCCTGCGCTCTGCCTGCAAGGAGAGAGCTCTTCAAACGCCTTCCCATGGCACGGGAACAGCACGGGGCAGCTCAGGAACGGCTGCAGCCTCCGTACCTCCAGTTTGGTGACTTTCTCCTTGAGCCGTGTCTGGGAGCCCTCCCAGTTCTCGCCCATGCGTTCATACTCCTTCAGCTGCGACTCCATCCCAAGGACCTTCCTCCTCAGGTCATCGTTCTGCTCCTGCACCTCCCGCAGGGTGGACTCCACCATCTTCCTTGCCTGCTCCAGCTCCTCCCGTGTGCTCTCCAGGGATGCCTTTGCCTGCAACGCAGCCACGGTGTGGGGTGGACCAGGGGCCAGGTGCTGAGCCAGGGGGTCTTGAGGGGCCAATTTCTGTTCACTTCCATTGGGAGGAGCCCCCGGTGTGCGGATCGGGGGCTGTGGGTTTGCCACATCTCCCCATGGCTCAAAGGAAGGTGCGAGGAGCATCCCACAGCCACGATCACCCCTTGGCTCATGGCTAGGTAAGGCCAAAGCCCTTTGCCCAGCGCTCACCTTGGTGGCCTCATCCCGCTCCTGCTGGAGCTGCCGCAGGTCTCTGCGGAACCGCTCCAGCTCCCCATCGCGGCTGCTCGCCTCCTCCCGCATGGTGCCCTTCAGCGCCGCCAGCTCCTGCTCCCGCTGCCGCAGCAGCTCCCCCTGGCTCTGCTTCTCCGCCGTCAGCTCCCGCTGCGCCTCCCGCGCCTGCCGCAGCTCCTGGGACAGAGGAGATGGAGAATCAGGGCCATGGGTGCTGGGTGCAGGCCCTGGTGCCTCCTCACTCAGCACCCACCTTCCGGAGCGCCTCCATTGCACTGGGATCCACCGCGCTGCTCCGTGCCTGCTCCGCATCATCCCGGGCGGCTGCCAAGCGCTCCCGCAGCTCCCGCAGCTCCTCCTCGAACTCCTCCCGCTCCAGCTTCACCTGCAGCAGCCTGGACAGGGGCAGGATGAGGCCATGGCCACCCAAACCCAGCCCTGTCCCCTCGTGTCCCACACCCCTGTTCCCAGGTCCCAGCGGGCCTGGAGAGCGGCACCTGACTTGGACATCGTCTTTCTCCCCAGGTGCCCAGGGAGGAGGTGGAGAACCAGCCCCATCCCAGCTCCCAACCCATTTCAATGGGGTTTGAAGCAAAGATCCTAATGGTGGTGAGTGCCTGGACCTCCCCAAAAGCTGCTCACGCCTCCAGCAGCCACAGCCTCAGCACTTACTCCTGCTTGGTGCTGCGGAGCTCGTCCTTGTTCTTCTGGAACATGTCCCGCCAGTGCCCTGTCTCCTCCGCACTCTCCTCCAGCTCCCGCTGCAGGTTCCTCACCACGGTGTTGATCTTCTGCCTCTCAGACTCCAGGTTGGCCTGATCCTGAATTGAAGCATTGAGCACACTCACCCTCAGAGCAGCATCCTTTCGGGATGCTCCAATGATGCTGAAGAGATGGGTGCATGAGATGCAAGAGCTGGGGCAGAGGGATGCTCCAATGGGGTGAGTTTGGAGTAAGACACAAATCCCATTTCCAGCTCAGGACCATTTAAAAGGAGAGTTCAAAGTCACCAACTCCCAGCCAAGAGCACCAAGTCCCCACGGCTCGGCACAGCCGGACCTGTGAGATGTCCTCCATGCTGCGCCGCAGCTGGTCCATGTCGCTCTGGTACTGCTGCCGGACACGGTCCAGCTCCTTGTCGTGACTGGCCACCTCCTCCTTGAGGGCTCCCTTCAACGCTGTCAGCTCCCGCTCCCGCAGCCGCAGCTGCTCCTCCTGCCGCTGCCTGGAGCTCAGGGCCTCCTCCAGCTCCTCCCTGGTCTCCAGCAGCTCCTGGCAAAGGTGACAGCCGGGCTGGGGGGCAGCGAAGCGGCGCAGGGGGATGCTCACGCCCCAGTGCAGCCACTACGGTACCTTGTACAGGGCTTCGGTGGCTGGAGCCGTGCCGGGGCCCTTGCGCAGGCGATCGAGCTCCCGGGTCGTGGCCAGCAGCCGCTCCTCGCAGTTGCCCAGCTGAGCCTCTGCCTGCTCCTTGGCTGTTTTCACCTCGCTTAGCCTGGAGGGCAGCGCAGGCCCTTCACAGCCCGGCACGGAACTGCTCACCCCTTGAGACCGGCCCCCTCTGCACCCCAAAGGGCCGCAGCACCCACCCGCGAGCATTGACACCAATGGGCAGCTTGTCCCAGCATGTCAAAGGGGACGGGGACGTGACAGCCCCGCGCTCCCCCAGCCTCTCTGTGTCTCCAAACCTCTCCACCCTCCAGCAGCATCCCCGCACCCTGCGTGTCCCCAGCCCTGGGGCGCTGCGGGAGCCGCTCTTACTCTTGCAAACTCCTCTGCAGCTCCTGGTTTTTCTTCTCCAGGGCCCCCCGCAGGCGCTGGATCTCCCCTTCAGCCTCCTGCGACCGAGCGGGACCCCCCCGAGCCGGCTCCCGGGACAGCTCCAGCTTCTGGCGGAGCTGCAGGGGGGTGGATGCTCGTTATGAGACCCCCTCACCCAGGGCAGGGACTGCAGGGACGCTCCGTGTCCCCCACCTCAGCATCCCCCCCAGCACCCTGAGACACCCCAGTGGGGTCTAAATCAGATCAGGAGGAGTTTTGGTCTCACACGGGTACCAAAGCCCAAGTGAAAGGGGCTTGGAGCAGGGACCCATTGCACTCCCCACACCAGGATGCAAGCTGCAACCCTGCATCTCCCCCAGACCTCCCAACCTTCTGCCTGGCTTCACCTTGGTTTCCTCGTCGAGCTTCTCCTGCAGCTCCTCCACCTTCCTGGCCAAGTCTCTGTGCAGGGGCTGGGAACATGCCTTGTCCTTGGCGGGTGCCTGGAGAGACACCCCCCCCCCGGGCTCACTCAATGATTTTGGGATGCTGCAAACCCGGGGCCACCACTCGGTCCCCAACCACCTCCTGTCCCCAGCACATTGGGATGCAGCCCCAGGAGGGTGGGACTGGTCGCCCCTGTAAGCAGGGAGCAGCACAGGGACGGTCCCAGCTCACCGCCAGCTCCTGCATCTTCTCAAGCAGCCGGGCAGTTTTCCTCTTGAGGGAAATCTCACTCTCACTGCTCCTGTGGGTGTCAGAGTCAGGGGAAGAGTTTGCGGACAGGGAGGATGGAGCAGGGGGAACCCAGAGCCAGGGGACATCCCCAGTCCTCCCCCTAAGCACCAACTGGCTGCGGCAGCATCCAGCTCCCCAACCACCCCCAGCATCCCAGCCACAGCCACTGGGGCTTTGGAAAAGGGGCACGGAGCAATAGGGGCGCTCGGGAGGGCTTTGGGGGCTCACCCCTCCTTCAGGATGCTGTAGATGAGCTCCTTGGGGTACTCGCTGCTGCCAGGCTGGGAGACCTCCTGCTGGTCCCGCAGCAGGTCTGGGGTGGATTTGAGCTGCCGTGAGGGATAAAAAGGCTCAGCCCTGGCCAGGACACGAGTTCTCCCACTGCTCCCTATGTGCTGCTGCTCCGGAGGATGCTGGTGCTCGCACTGGTGCTGGTGCCCCCTCAGTTAAGGAGCTTACTACCCTGCGATCCCAGCAGGATCCAGACCCCCGGTACCTGCAGCTCTGCCTGGGCTTTGCTCTGCAGCCGCCCAGCCGCCGGTTCCTCCACAGCCCGGTTCACCCTCTGGATCCTCATCCCTGCATCCTCCATCCCTCCGGCACCGCTCGGGCGCCTCAGGCTGCCGGTGGGTGCCGAGGGCTGCGGGTGAGCGCCGCCGGCCTGGCGCTGGGCACTGCTCAGCTCCCTGGCATCCGGCACATCGCGGTGCGAGATGCGGCTGTCGAGGCTCTGCGAGCGCTTCCTCTCCTCCGCGGGGAGCCGGCCCCTCCTGGCTGCGCGCCCTCGCTGCTGCTGCACCTTCCCGTCGAATTTGCTGATGAGCGAATCCACCGAGGAGAGGGGTTTGGTGTCCACATCGCTGCTGCCGGCGGCCACTGCAACCTCTGTGTCTGAGGAAGGGTCCTTGGCCACAGCCCTCGAGCCGGAGGCTTTGCTCCGCTCCGGTGCGATGTTCAACAAGCTGCTGCTCTTGCCGCCAGCCAGAGCCCGGGGCTGCCGGGTGCTGCTGCTGCGGGGAGCGCCGGCACCGGAGGGCTCATCCGCAGCGGCCAGGAGCAGATCCCCGTGGGACTGTGTCCTCCGCAGCTCCTCCCGGGGCAGCCGCTTGCCCGGCAGAGGTTTGGGCTCCTGCCGGGGGACCGGGGCGCCGCTCGGTTCCTCATCCGAGGCGCTGCAGGATGAGCCGGGCCGCGGCTGCCGCCCGCCGTAGGGGTTCTCTGGCAGGTCCGAGTCGGAGCTGATGGAACCGGATGGCCAGGGGCCGGCGGCGGGGGTCGGGTAGGAGCCGTCGCTCTTGATCTGCACCCCGAAGGAGTCGCTGCCCTTCTCGCCGCTGTTGAGGACCACGAAGGGCTGCCCGGCGATGCCCTGCACCCGCACGGCCACCCCGTAGGAGCCGGGCTTTGCCCGTGCCTTCGGGGGTCTCCGGGGCTCCTGCAAGTCGTTAATGAAGCGGATCTGGACGCCGTAGTCCACCGGGCTCTGCTTCTCTGCCATTGCCGCACTCGCCGGCCGCTCCATCCCCAGGGCTCAGCACCGCGGTCCTGGGAGAGGAGAGAGGGGACAGTTATCCTCAGATCCAAGACGGCGCTCAGCGAGTGCCTGGCAGTGCTTTCCCATAAGGACGAGTGCCAGAGGACACCGGTGCCAGCGCTGCAGCGTCCCCAGGACAGGATGGGGACGAGGTTTGCTGTGCCAGCCGCTCGCGGGGGGACACTGGGGAGGGCAGGGAGAGCAAAACCCCCTCCCCACACGCAGCATCGGCGGCCGGACCCTCACCACGCGCTGCTGCTTGCCCGCAGGACCCCGGGGACGCAGAGGGCAGGCAGCGATCGCAGGCAGCGATCGCAGGCAGTGATCCCAGCCGGGCTCCGCAGCCGGGCTCGGCTCCCGCTGCTTCCCCCAGCGCCTGCGGAACGCCGCAGCCTGGCTGCAGCCGGAGCTCGGGCGTCCCTCAGCATCACCCCAGCGCCTGCGGCCGGGGCAGCCAGCCGGTCCCGTGGGGAGGGGACAGATATGAGCAGTGACATATTGGGAACAGCGTGATGTAACCCTCCCCCTCGGTCCCGGCAGCTCCCAGGGAGATGCTGACCGGCAGGAGCAGAGGATGCGGAGGGGGATGAGCTCCTCTACAGGCACCTGGGAGGGGTTAAATGATGGAAAAGCCCCAAATCAGCCCCTAAACTCTGCAGCATCGCCCCGAACACCAGCAGCAGCAGCAGCTCCTTTTCCTGCTGTAAACAAACTGGATGCTGGGAGCAACACACCGTACTGAGCACTCAGCTTGCACCCAGGAGGGTGTCCTAGGGGGACCCCGGGACACGAAGTGACCCAGAGCCAGGCAGGGAGATGCTTAAACACGTCCTGCGCTTAGAGAAAAACACCAAAGCAAACCCAAAGGCCCCTGCTTCCAGCTCAGCTCCACACATCGCCCCCCAAGCTGCCCCAGCCCACAACAGGAAGCAGGCAGGGATGGAGCTCGAATGTGGATGGAGCAGCAGGATGTCAGGCACACCCTGGCTCTCTCACGTCCTCACATCGGCCCTGAGCCCATATCTCTCTTGCCCACTCCAGGGAAGAAGCCGAAGCCCCAGTGCCGTGGGACGCAGCTTCCTGCCTGGGGGACAGGAGGCACTGGGGATGCGGGGCCCGGAGCAGCAGCGAGTGCTGCGCAGGGAGGGCGAGCATTTGCTTCCCTGGCCCTGCCAGCTCCCCACCGCTGCCGTCTGCTCCCGTGCTCCAGCCAAGCTCGGCAGGGGCAGCTCCTGCGGCTCC
>WYDI02007141.1:0-26861 GCA_009867235.2 Psittacus erithacus
TAAGGAAGAAGTTCTTTACTGTAAGGGTGGTGAGGCACTGGAATGGGTTGCCCAAGGAAATTGTGAATGCTCCATCCTTGGAGGTGTTCAAGGCCAGGCTGGACAGAGCCTTGGGTGACATGGTTTAGTGTGAGATGTCCCTGCCCATGCCCAGGGGGGTTGGAACCAGATGATCTTAAGGTCGTTTGCAACCCTAACTATTCTATGATTCTGTGATTCTATGGGAAGAATTTTCTATCACAAGCACTCAGGTACTAAAGGAAATAAATAAACAGGTATCAAAATGTGTCACCCAGGGGAGGTAAATACAATTTTTAGAGACTTAAAATGTAAGATTATTAGATTAAAAATAATTAAAAATTAATCTAACAGGTGCATCTTACAGTCTAATCTAGCTGTATCTATTGCCTTCTCTTTCACACTGCCTTACTTTGATCCTCTTCTTTAAGAACAAATGCAGCATCTACTAGAAAAGAAGCAACACTGACTGCATTGAATTTTGACTTCCATGCAAAAATGTACCTGCAGCCCATCAAGAAACTGCTGAGAGTTCGATTTGTATCTTATCTAGCTTTTCTCATGTCTTCATTTTGTGGGTTGAGAGCCCTCACTACAAAAGCAAAAACAAACAAATCAAAATTTACCTGCGGGTGATCCCCTGCAGCTTTTCCAGCTGTTGTTTGAATAAGGGTCCGTCACAGTTTTGTTTAGTTGTATGTCATCCACCTCCCTGCTGCTGCCTGTGTTTGCTCATAGTACTTCGCCTTTATGGGGATGCAGGAGCACGTCAACCATATGGGCAGGTGTTGAGAAGCAATACGCAACTGTGACAACTTGAAAATATAATTATCTCCCTTCCTGAGACCCAGATAAGGTTTCTGTTTCCCAGGAGAGTGAAACTAGGCATGACTTCCAACACAAAAGTGCTGCTAGAAGTTTCCCAATACCATTAATGCCTCTTACCCGTTTTCCCACTGCACGTGTTGGTGTGCAGTGAGGTTGGTGGTGCCTGTAGGGTCATGGGGGAGGTTGGCAGCATCCTGCAGCTTGCACCAGTGATGCAGAGAAAGCATGTAAAGATAATTAAGTTGAGGAGCAAGGGATGTTTGTGGGGGGAAGGGGAGAAAAAGAGGAAGCTTCACTTGCACTTTTTTCCTGGCTAAAAATGGTGCTGTGAAGAAATGGAATTTTTCACCTAAATATGTCTCGATTGAAAATCTGTGACCTTTAACATGAAAACCAACAACTAATTTTTGAAAGCAAATTTTTTTTTTTCCATTTTTGGTTAAATTGAGCCATACAATTAATTTTGTAAATGAACTGATGGATTTTTCCCCCCAAAACAAAAAACAGAGAAAATGCTTCCTGACAAGCTTTAATAAAAAAACAGTTAAGGGGATGTTTTCTCATGTGGATTCCATTTCCTGGGATGCTGAGCCCAGAAGCCTGGGACCTGTGCTGTCTGTGTGCTTTTCATATGGAGGGTTTGTGTATGTAGCTCTGTAGCTAAGAGAAAAACACAGGAGTGTTTTGAAGAGTAAAATCTGTGAAAAGCTTAATGGTCTGAAGGTAAAGTTGGTGCACGTGTGAAATGTAATGGAGAGCTAATGGGGCTTGGGAGAGAAAGGAGAGCATAAATTACTCGTTGAGCTTTCGGGGATTTGATGGTGGAAGCGTGGTACAAATGCTTAGCTATCATTTGGCAAAAAGGCAAGGCTCTGAAATCATTTCTATAGGGATGTTGGTGCAAAATAACCCTTCTGTGTCCTCATCAGCATCCACAGTAACAAATATCTGACAGAGACGCAGGCTTTGTCCCAGAAGATGCCAGGCAGGGAGCAAGGAGCTGGTGTAGGGAGCTGGGTATTGAGTAGTGATTTGCTGGGGGCCAGGGCTGCTGAGGAGGGTGGTGAGCCACTGCCTGGGATTGTCCAGGGAGCGGAGCTGGCAGGAGGGCTGAGTGGCAAAGCAAGCTGCTGTGGTGGGAAATGGGATGGTGCTGCAGCTGCCTCCTGTACCACTTCAGGATGTGCTTGCTTTTGTACTGGCTGCTGCGGCTGATATGGGGCTATGGCCCAGAGCACGTGTCCAGTGGACAACAGGCACTGCAGGGAATGACCTTTCCCATTACCGACTCTGGTGCACTGATGTCATTGCAAAGACATAGGAGTTGGCAGGATTTGTCCTTTGTCGAGGCATAAAGCTGAGATGTGGCCTACGCATCCTCCATTCAGAGCTGTGTTTACAGAAAAAGGGGGCTGCAGGAGAGCCTTATTTTACCTACATATAAATATAAAATAATATATCTAATACATATAACATATTCTTTCCTCTCACAACTTCCAGCTGGCTGCAGGTGTGCTGGAGAAAGGCACAGTACAGGGATGATGCTCTGCTGCTCAGGGCTCCCTGGATTCATCTCTAGTTGCCACCCCCTGCACTGTGGCTTCGTGGCACAGTCTTGCCAGCAGGGATTGAGGCTCTGGGGTGGGATCTAGCACCAGGAGGCTGCTTTGGGCTCGAGGCCTTTGAGGGCTCCCTGTGCATGTGAAATGAAAGGTGCTGGAGCAGGAGGTGGGATGCAGGGAGGGCAGCAGTGCCCATGTGCTCACTGCCCCATGCCTTTGGTTTGGGGAGGTTTCCCAAATAACTGCCACCCAGAGAGGGTGGGTGCAGAAGAGCAGGAACCTGCTGGTTCTCTTGTGGGAAGTGTTAAATAAAACCTGTTTCTTAAGCTGGGACACACTGAGCTGAAAAACCTTTTAGCTGTCCCCACTCGGGCAGATGAAGTGGCCAGTGGTAGGTTTGTGCCTGCCCTGCTGCATGTTGCCATGTGGCTGTGTGATGGCAGCATGGTCGCGTGTGTGTGTGCTCTCTGGCAGAGAAAACCATGACTGGGGCCTGACAGCACGTGCCTCTTCTCTCCCTAACCCAGCATTCTGTTCTGCATTAACAGACCAAGTTCTTCAGAAAAGGGAGCAAGAAATGTCAAGTTAGACTCGTGCAACTGTCCACCTGTGTACTACTTTTCCTTTTTATTCCCTATAATTAGAAAGTGAATTAAATCACAACTTGTGTGAGGTGGGTTTTTATTGTTACCATTAACTACTATAACTCTGGATATTTTTTTGTACTGGAATAAACATCTATTCCAGTTTTGCATCTGTCTGCATTTCACTGCTGGGCATAGTCAGTGTCAGGGAGTTCCCAAGTTTAATTTGCATTTGTGGAAAGAAATTCCCCTTATTGGTTTTGAATGCATCACCTTTTAATTTCATGGAAGATGTACAGCTACTATCTCATAGCTTCTGGGTTATGAGATAGCCCAGAAGCAGCTGATCTACCCCCTGTAGGTTGTTCATTATTTCATACAGTGCTGTTATGTCTCCTCTTATTTATTGCCTAGTTAAGGTTAAAAAAAACCCCAAACAACCAACAACAAAAAGTCTTTCAATCACTGGTCACATGAGAGATTTGCCATATTCCTCATCATTCCTGCTGGTTTGCTCTGAATCACCTCTAATTATGTAATGCTATTTTTGAAATAAGCTGGTCACTCTACACATTACAGCTGAGAATACTTGATTTACATGTGCTACACATTATTTTCCCATATTATCCAGCATCCCAACATACTGGCTTTTCTAACCATGATATTTCAGCCTTACCGATTCTAGCATCCCATCCTGGTAACTTCTGGCCTTCAAGCCAAAATGCAGCAGCCACGATCCCTGCCTGCCCTGTTACTCAGCCCTGGCATTTCCACCTTTCAAGCTTCTTCCCTGGTTTCCTCTTGCACCATAGGGAAGTTCAGGTTTGCTGCTGTGCTCTGCACAGTGTGGTCCCAACCTCTCTGCTGCTGTCTTGGAGCTGATGTCTCTGTGTCTTCCCTGGCCTTTCCACCAGTACTTGGAGCTTCTCACTCCATTACTTCGGATGCTTCTCCTTTCTTTAAGTCCCTTCTAAAACGGTTAGTTCCTGGGAGAGCTGCACAGGCTCTGATCCATGTCAGTGAAATATTTCCATCATCCTTCAATGCTGAAGCAGAACTTAAAAAATGATAAATAAAATGTCTGATCCCTCAACAGCTACACATGCAAGTTGTCTTGACTTCAAATGCTTATCTGAGTTAAGTCATGTATGAAGATATTTTCAGTAATGAAAAATCCTTAGGGTTTGGAGTTTTTTTTCCTTTGTCAGTAGCACAGAATTTTGAGCCTCAGTAAATGACTGCTCATTAGAATTACAGGGTTATTTAGACACTTTAAATTTAGATAGAGTCCCTAACTGTCCCTCCAAACCAGCCTGTGCACTTCAGTGTTGGAAGTATTTCCCACATTTGCCAAACAGGGAAATTTTGTATTTTCTAATTATGCTGATTGCCTGATTTGTACTGAAATTAGTTTTTATGTTGTCACATTTCTCTTTATTTTTTTTTAAATAGATGAATATTTCAAATAGGTATAAAACAGAATAAAGAAAATGCTAAGCTATGTAGTAGAAATTAAGGGTGTATAATGCAAAACAAATTTCCAGTTTTTATCAAGAAGCAGAATGTGACTTCATTGATTTGTGTAATTTTTGGTATGAGTCAAGCAATTGAGGTTAAGATGTCTGTTTGATATTTAGGGAAAGATTTGATGCTTTAATAAGGGAATCCTCTGCCTGCCTCATCCATCATTTGTCATCCTCATCCATCCAAACACCACTGTAAATTTGTCAGACCCTTTTCCATATTCAGTACTTGCATAAATAATGGCCGTTGTGAGCAGAAAAAAGGCAACATGCGTTTCCTGCTTCTGTCCTGTCTCCAGTCATACCCATGGAAATGTTTATCAGATTTCTGCCTTCAAAATACTCCTGCTCAGACCATATAATACAATTGCTTAAGGAAAAGTGCATTCCAGTGTTGCCCCTTATTGTGGTTGCTACTTGCCAAAAACCCATGAGTTTGTGAGCTTTACTATAATATATGAAGCAGCCTGTGCTTCATTACTCCACGCTTTTATCCTACTTCATCATTTCTTCCTTCTTTTCTGTGCTATCTTAAGGATTATGCAGCTTCTCTGCAATATTCTGAAATTAATCAAACCAAGCAAAACCTCATGCTGTATTATCCATCACTGGAGGAGAATGATTTCCACAATCCAGGCAGCTTTACATTGTTTTGTCCAGGGGCTGCAGCAGAATTCCATTAACCAGAATACACTAGAAATGTGATTTCTCACAGAATGCATTTGCTAAATATTCAAAACCAGCAAATTTTTTTATTCGAAGCCATATATAATGCCAATAATTTTTCTCTTATTTTAATTAGGAAGTGGACAAGCATAATGTCCACTTCTTGCTGTGAATTTTCACCCATGCAACAGCAGCTGTGCACTAGTGCAGTGAGACTACCAAAGCTTTGCTCTGAGAGATGTAAAAACTTAATGGATGCTGACCCAGAGTATTTTATGTTTGGTCTATTATATAATCAAGCTCTAAAGGTAATTTCTTTCAATAAATTAGTAACCATACTGCAGATTGCGGACGCTTAGTTTGATTGAAAGTAATAAAGAGAGATCATCCATAGAATTCACTGAATGACGGTTCTGAATGGACCCACTGCTCAGAAAGATAAGAATTAATCTCACAATCCTCCCCATGCTTCCACCCACCCTGATCTGCTCAACAGCAGTGTGGGGTCCTGTTGGCTCCCCCTGTGCTGGGGCAGCCCTGGCTGAGGACAGGAACCCCGGTTTGGGGCTGGTTGATCTGGGTCATGTGAGTGCTACAGATGATTTCAGACTGGTGATGTGTGTTGATGATGGTGGTACCGAAAATGCACAGGGCGTGCAGCTGGTTCCCACACAGTGTAGTTACAAAGGCTGCATGATGTCTGCCTGGCCTCGGATGGCACCACACGAGGGCATAGGAGCATGAAGATGAAAGCTGGAGACTGAAAGAGGCTATTTAACACACACGTACTTATGCTATAGACATTTTTTTCTCTGTTAGAGTAAGGTCTTGATACTGGACCTGACTTGTACATGGGCATATTTACTCTGGTCATTCAGGCTGTGTCTGGTAGCTTGGAATAGATGATCGTTATAAGTCCCTGAATTTTTATTAAGCTCACCAGCTGCAAGGCTCTTCTCAGGAAAGGCACTAAAAGGGGAATAACAACAGTTCCTGCCTGTCTACCATTGGGAAGTGACTGGGAGAAACCAGAGCTCTAGGTAACTCCAGCTGATACAGAGCTGATATTTAGGTTCAAACAGTTTCTGCGTTCTGAAGCATTTACACCATTTTAACTCCCCTTTCTTCTGCCCACAGGTTTCTTCTTGAGCCCAGTGCTGCCACAGGCTAATTCCTTTTCCAGGTATTTTACCATTGCCAAAGGTATTTCCTCTCTCCAAATGGCATTTTAATGAGTGCCTCCACAATTTCTGATGATAATGTCATTAATTTATTCTGTACAGCTTTGCTAACAACTGTGAGCTGTTTACTTGTAATGATCCTGACTTCTCACCTCATTCTTGATGCTTTTGGTGTTGAGTGTTATAGTAAGTGGGGAAAATGAAAATGCCTTTAAATAACAGAATAGAACCACTCTGGGCATTGGGGAGTGATAGTGGGGAGCAATGCTGACCACAACCAGGGAAGAAGTGGCAGAGTAAAGGCTTGGGGTCTACCTGGAGGTCAGGTGGGACACTGAGCCCAGCCTTGCCCATACAGTTACCCTGAGCCGTGGTGAGAGATGCAGCAGTTTGCTTAGTGGGGAGGGAGATGGATAAGAGCTATTCATGTGCATTTCTTCACCTGTGACTACTTTCTGTTATGCTGTTGCTACATATAAACAGTGAGCTTATGCCCAGAATTAGGATGACATAGACACCAGCAGTATGGAGGAAACGGCAAGTACAAATTGAACTGTAGTCAGATATGAAACATAACTGTCAAGCAGATGAGCAGGTTTGTGTTTGTTGCTTTATTGTGAAATAAAACACCGATGTTTCCAGTTCACACAGAAACTATCAAACTGCTGCTCCTTTACTTTTTTTTTCCTCTCCTCCTGAATTGTGGCTTATGCAAAAATTAAGAGATTAGGACAGCATAAACCTGTTATTTAGCTGTCTAAACCCTCATTAAAAATAGCATGCTTCTATCTTGATCTCAAGCTTTCCATTAAGGATGTACACTGCTGCGGAAGGACTTCAGTAACTACTGAATGACATGCTAGAAAAAATGTTTATCTGCCAAGGCAAAGCTAAACCGTAAGAGTGCGACTTTACTGCATTGTTCAGCTGAAACAGCATCACAGCCTCCTGCCACATGAAAGCAAGTCCCCACAGACAAATAACCATCATTGTGTGGCAGTGCTGTGGGGGCAAGGGCAGGGGGCGGCTTTTTTTTCCTGTTGCCAAATTTCTCTCTCCAGTGAGAGAGCCTGAACTTGTGACATTATCCACCCTCACGCAGACCAGTTGCTCTCCTTCTCATTATACATTCTGCTGCTGATAATACCACCGGGTTAATGCACCAGCTTTCACAGCTGCACACGTCAGTTCACAGCCTGATGTGCCTACAAGTGAAATGAGGGTGATGCAGACCTCAAACAGAACCCTGGTGAATATTATTTCATAGCAAATCATATGATTATTCATAGATTCAGTGGATAGTTTTTGCTTCGATATCAAGGAATAAGGTCCAGTTCTGCAAGGTTTGGATGCTCTTTGGCTGAATTCAGGCAAACACTGGGAATTTCCCAGCTCAAAATCGTGAAGGAACAGGGGGTGCCTTCTCCTGCCACAGCCCAATGCAGCACTCCCGAATCCTTATCTCCACAAGACAGATGGACAAATGCAGATACAGATGTGTAACTTCATGCTGCTCACGTACACTGCCAGAAAGGAAGATCGTCCCATTGCCGTGAAGTGGACATGGCATGACAATGAGAATGCGAGTTATTGGGTGAACTAGGTGAATTGTGAGAATCATATTTGGTCATTTGCCTGTTTCATGCAGGCAAATGCGGTTGCACAATACTCTCTGCATCTCTGCTTACTATATTTATGCTATGGTTGGATGAGCTCTTTTTCATTGTCTTTTTAACAAAAAGCCACAAAACCTACCCCAAACCGCAGATCATTGACAAACTACACTGGACATCAGGGTACGAGGCGAATGTTTGTGACACCACCAGAGCTGGGGGTGAAGTGATATTCAGACATTACAATGCAAATAACAGGTTTAAGTTCTGTCTTTCTCAAGACCCTGTGGGTGCCTTGCTTTGGGTTAAAAAAACAGAAAAAGGTCAAGTGCCATTGAGCTGGTCTCAGAGAGGAAACAGTTGTTTTAAATGTCTCAGTGTACTCACTTGTGTACAACATGAAAGCTTCTCCTTTCAAGCAGTACAGTAGCATTCAAGTATTTAGGTCTCCTTAAAACTGTTTCTTCCCCCACTTGTGTTAATACAGATATTAAGCCTAATAGTATCTACTTAGCATAAACAAGAAGATAAAAATGATTTCTGTGATTCAAATGTTTGTTATTTAGCATTAAGCATCTTCATACTCTCATGTGTTTTGCATTTTAATCCACTCTGTGCTTGGTTTTGGGATTGATAGATTAGTTTTAATCCCCAGTCTAATAGTGAAGTACTAGTGAGATTTATTAAACTGGCAGGGTTTGGTACTTGGATTTAAGAGGACTGACATTCACTGTTCATGCATATTAAATTTGGGAAACCACCAATTCAGTTTATAAAGGGCTGTGATGTCCTTTATCACTGCGTGTTTCTGTTGTGCTCCACTAGCTCAGCAAGTCTTTATATTTCTGAAATGGAGCATTTTTGATGGTTCCTTCCCCCTCCATAGGTACAATACTCCACAGACATATTTTTGACTGTTAAAGTTATGATTGAATTTCAATTCATTTTACCCTGAATTTGTGCTGTCTCTCTCCTCCTGGGTTCTGAAGCACTGACTTTTGGGTGAGGATCCCTTGGGGTGCAACAGCTGCTGCTGTGGGTGCCAAATCCAGGGGCACCGGAGCCTAGGTAGGTGCTCACAAACACTTCCTCTGCCCCTTCATTAGCAGTTCATTGACTCAGTGTTGCAGCTGTGTGTGACTGAGGCTGTTGGTGTGCGGGGCTGTTTTGGGCTAAAACAGATGTCCCAGAAGCTCTTCTGCACTGATGGCTTTGACCTGGTTGCTGTGGACGGGACTTGCTGGCAGAGGTGGTGCTTCCAAAGCATGTGAGCTTGGTGGTAATGTGATGAATGTGACAGAGATACTGAGGGTGTGCACTGGCTAAGAAGGACAGTTGCACTGAAAAATGCTGACTGGAAATCATTTCTGGAGAAGCCTATGTGCTACACTGGCTCTGGTCACTGACTATCCTGATGTCCCAAGCTGAATGTCCTGGTTTGCTCCTGGCTGGAACGCTTCATGTATTTGCTGCATTTCAGGACACAAATAAAAGTGCTGTATGGTGATTAGAATGGGAAATACTGTTACGCTGGGAAAAGCAGAAGCCAGATAATAGTTAAAAAACCACTGAGAACTTCAAACTCGCCTAAATCGCAAATACATGTCCTATCAGTGGAAGATGAGTTGACTTAATTTGCAGTTTTACTGGTTAATATACCATTAGTGCTGTAACACTAGTAAGGCTGTGAGAAATGGGGGAAAATTACTTTTTTGTTAATGTAATTATGGGATTGCTGTATAAAAGTTATTAACTGTAGGAGTGAAAACTAGGAAAAAGGAGTTTAAATTTAATGATAAGCTAAAGAAACCACTAAAAGCTTTTTGCAAGAAGATGCTTTATTTTTGTAGGTTTGCTTCTTTAGCTAACCTCTAGTTTGATTTACCAAATAAATATATAAAGCAGATATTGCAAACACAAGGGGCAGCAGTTGTAATCACCAGCTTAGGAAGTCCCATATTTGATTAGAGCACAGGTAATAACCAAAATAAAAATCTTTCTGGAGTTTTACTTGGTCATTGGGAACTGCTCAGTCCTGTGAACTAAAAGGGTGTTTCAACACTTGGATTTAAGATCCAGCAATGGAAGATAGGAACTTTAATTGAAAAAAAATTGCATCATGTGCTGGATAATTGACAATACTTTTCTACCTCAGATAAAGCAAATTTTTCATTCTGCATGTGACATAAGAAGAAATGAAGAAGGCAAATAGATATTTATTCCTCATGCTTCCTTTTTGTTTTCTTTTTTCCTAATGCCAGAATCCAGGCAGTGACATTGAAAGGTGGCAAATTCAAACAGTGATGTATTCACATAACATGCTTTTAGCCCCTGGAGTTCACAAGATGCTGATGGTGCCACAAGATGTTGATGCAACAAGATTGAAAATATTAGATGTTTTATTTTATGCCTAACAAGAACACCCATGCTAATACATATAATTTCAATTAAATAATCAAAATTCTACTGCTCCAGGAAATAAGACAATCCCTAACTAATGGTAAGGGGATGGAACTCCCCTGTGGCAACGTTATTTCATAATTATCAGCTCTGAGGTTTCTTGCCCATTTCAGGGAGAGGATATTGCATAAAATTAACTGTTTGGAGCACATGAAAGTAGGAAACTGCTTGGTTCATCAGCTTTTTGTGTTCTTCAGGAAAACTACCCATTTGCAATGCAGGGTTTCCTGGGTAATTTTGTAAATGTCACATTTTGTAAATGTGAAATTTCAGAAATGTCTGCAGATACGATGTTGGCAGAAGGGTAGAATATCACTGTATATCTTTTCTTTTATTTGTTTGTTTTCCAGTTTTCGTTTCACGTATCTAGCTTTGGCAGTTTACCACAGGCAAATTTAGCACAATCAAATATATTAAAAAAGAAGTCTGTTGTGTAGGGAGGTGGTGTAACCTCTCTGGTGTCGGTCTCTGTTGTCCCTTGTGGAGTGGTATGGGGAGATATGTAACACATGTTCATGTGGTGTGCCTGGTCCGGGGGCAGCATGTGATTCTTTGGCAGAGCATGTCTTGGAGGGTCTCCACAACCCTCCACTTTGACCTGATGATCCATGATCTGAGCAAAATGAGAAGAAACATGAAAAGGCTGTACTTTTTTGGATAACCTTGCTATTCTGAAATAGTTGCATTTAGAAGAATTAAGTTGGCTTCATTAACTGACTTGTGGGAGGTGGGTGCTAAATTAGAGCTCACAGGGGACTCTCTTTGGCATCATGCTTTCCACAAACCCTTAACAGACCCCCAGGTGCAAACTACGATCTCCTTTATGACACCAGTATCCTTAGGTGCTCATTTGTTTTAGGATATTCTGGCATATTACAATTTTAGAAAAGCAAAAGCCACATCTGGGAATGGATCTAACAAGCCTAGAAGAATTCGTAGAAATGCCACATGGACATTGCAGCCTGGGTTTCAGTTTCCATCTATATTTCCAAGGCTCTTGTGGTACCGTATGAACCAACAGCACGTTTTGTTTCATGCTAACAGCCACCTTCAGCTTAAATCAAAGAGGAAATGCAGTGATGCAGCATGTGATTTGATTCATGTTCATTCTGCCATGCGTTGGGTTTTCTGTCAGCCTGCCCTAGATCTGCCTGCAACTGCTTTGACCTGGCTGCTGTCAGCCCTGAAACTCTCACTTGGGAACAACTTGGCAATTAAAAAACCTCTTTGCTTACTTAAGGTGATTTGTTCATATGCGAGTACATTAGTATGGGAAAATATGAATGAAACGGGAACTGTAGCGAGCAGGTTGTGCGCAGCATTTCTGCAGCCAGGATTTGTCTATGGGCACAGTGCTGTCTGTGGAGGTGGCAACTTGTGAGTGCGGGGTTTTGCCATATATTCTCACCCAACTTTGTGTAAGACACCACAAAGTCACCAAATTACAGGAAATCTCTTGTATCAAAAGAGTTAAATAGTAACTCATGTCTTTGCCATTTCTGAAAAAACTGCTGACACTGAAAGGTGCATCTCTAAATGAAAAGGCGCAGCTTCACTGGCACACCTCTGGTCCTGGTTTTAGAAGGTTTCTGGCCATTTGCTTGAGCACAGACATTGAGCTGGCAGCAATTTGATGGCTTCCCCAGTGCAGATCCAGAGCATAGTGGCAAACCTGAATGAGCTGATACCCATATTGAGCTGAAATGATGTGACAAGGACTTAGTTTTGTGTTTTAAATCTTCCCTGGGCCTCTGTTGCAATTAAACACTATGCACACCTTGATAATTGGGTTCCCCCGCTGCTAGGTTCCCATTACAGGAATGATACCTGCTGGTGAGGATGATCATGGTCTTCAGTACTTATTTCCCAAAGTACTTGCATATGCAAAGTATTTCACTGATTGCTGTTTCAAATACATTAGAGATGCAGTTCCAAGAACAAGTTCCTGCTTAGCCCCAGCACTGAGATACTTCTTTGCTCTCCAATCCCTCCCCCCATGCCTACAGACATTATTTTTTCCCCTTTTAATTATTTACAAAAGCTTCAGCAACGTTAGGTGTCTTCCCTGTCAATGCAGTTCTGGGATGATGTCCTTCTCCCCGTGACTGTTGCCAGTCCATGTGAACTGGGTTGGGTGTTGTTTCAGCACGTGTATCCTGAACTTCAAATAGCAAACTCCTTTTCTACTTTTTGAGTCTATAAAAGTTATGAGTTCTCTCCCAAGGTCCTGGTGCTGGCATATGCTACCAACATGCTGCTGTATGTGCTTTCCCTCAGTGGTGAATTTGGGTATGCTAAATCTTCCAGTGTCCTCAGCTATTTTGATAAATTCACTGTAATATCAAGCAACACTGAATGATGTCACATGAGTAGAGGTAAGAAAACATCAACTTTTAAAATAATTCCTGGCTTGCCTTGCTTTATGGCAGTAGTTGTTAACATTTGAAGAAAATTTTTTTTGTATCCTTTTATGTAAACACATCGTGTTAAAAAAGGCAAACTATAAAACATTAAAAATCCTGCAGGGTATTAAAACTACCGGACTCAATGCATGTGTTCATTCCTTTCACTTTCTTTTTAGATCACTAGTGTTGGTACAAAATGAGCTGAGAGAAGGAGAGAATTCTAATTAGGTTTAAAAAAGGAAAAATATGGCAGTTTATTTTGAGCACATGTCTGCTTTGCAAAGGCATATCCCATTTCAGATGCAGGCAAAATGAATCATTATTACGCATTTATCATCATAAAAATGCTTATTTGGACCTTTTTTTTTTTTTTTTTTAAAGAAAAGGAAAAAAAATTATAAGAAGGGCAAAGCAAAGAGCCATCTCTGAAGGGCAGTTATTGCTTGCCCTTGCTTGGGAAAAAAGGCTTTCTCAATGGGATTACGTCCCCGCTTATAACCTATCAGCCATCTGATCAGAAATTCATAATGCAGGCCATCCATTTCCAGCTCTGCGAGGGCTGCATGATTGAATTTAAATAGGCAAATGCCAGACTTGAGCTTTGACATTCTGTCTGTCTCTCTCAATCTTTCTCTTCCCCTGCCCTCCCAATCATAGTGCTTTTCTTCCTCCCTTTCTTCCCCTCTTCCGTCCACACACCACCATTTCACAGGAGGCTTGAGCCAGCGTGATGAGAAGTTATCAGGAAATGGAGGATGGATGTGAGGCGAGAGGGAGAGGAGGGATGCACAACAAGGGAGAAATACTGAGGCAACTGGACAGCAGAAAATTAGAAATTGTTGCTGTCATGCTTTCACTGGGACTCTAAAATTCGTTTTTAAAGACCATGACCTTTTTTTTTCCTCATTTAAAAAGAGGTATTTCAGCATGCATTAATAGTCTGTATCCTTACCCAACCCGTAGGATGTCTGTGAGCACAAAGCTCCTAAGCTATTCTCTTTTTTTGTTTCTTACATAGCTGATAAGGATGAAAATGAATTCATAGCTGCATCCTCTCAGTCATGGCGGTTTAAGGTGCAGGAGACAGCAGTGCTGCCTGGTGGCAGCCACTGGCTGGGCAAGGGAACTGTCCCACCCCACCTGACCCTCTGTGGTGCTGCCAACCCTCTGTGAGGTTCCGTAGGGATGGTGCTGGGTCCTGTGGCTGCAGGATGCTACGGGGCACCAACCCCACCAGGACAGACTTGAGCAGGCACCAGTGGGATACAGCCAGGGATAACATCCAGGCTGAGCCGGGCCTTCAGAGCAAGGCAAAATCTCACTGCCAGGTAGCTCTACCTGTTGTTGCTTTCTTTTTCTAACAAGCTTTGGTGTGCAACCCGTGCCTGCATAAGGAAAACATGCTTCCTGCTCTCTCTGCCCAAACCCTGCTCTCTGGCAGAGAGAGCTGATTACTGAGTTAGGGATATTAAAATGATATTTTTATTGCTTTCTTCCCTGCTGGGCCTTTTATCCCCTCTTCAGAGTACAGATGCAGTTTCAGCCTAAATCTTCACTGTAAATTGTGCTTCAAAACAAACATTGTAAAAGTCTTACTTTGTCCTTCAGGAAGCAGGTAAACACTCCAGAATGTGCAGTTTTATATGGTGGTACTTTATAGCCAAGCCAAGCGCAGAGAAGTGCAAGAGAGCGTGTTGTCAGTGTAACAGTTGTTTTCAACTTGAGGAAGCTGCTCTGAGAGTATTTTGGTGATTTTTCTTTTGTTTTGTTTCTGTTCCTTCCACCTGGAATTTAAGTCCACAGGGGTCTTAGCCTGTACCTCCTCTCTGTCCCTTGAGTTTTTCTCAATTACTGACTTTTCTAGTCCAAAACTAGAGTCTTACTAAGGCTTCTGCTCAAAAAGGCACTGAATTTGTGGTTAAAAATGACACATGGAGAATCAACTCCCTCCTTCCCTAACACTTCCCAGAGATTAATCATCCTTGTGGTAAGAAACATGTCCTTGGATTCTTGTTTGAGTTGTCTTGACTTCAGCTTCACCACCAGATCTTTGCCCAAGTTAAAGAACACATTTCTCTGTTGTTGTTATTGTCAATTCTTATTAACTTCAGGATTCTTAAGCTTTTGCCCAGCTCTGTGCCCCACAACAGTCCTGAAGATGCTGGGACTATGCTCTTTCACTGAGGGATCAGTTCTCTCTCTACCTGCCTCTCCTTCTCCACTTGCTGCGGCTTCTGGGTTGACCCTCTGCAGCCTCCCAGGTCTTCAACCAGCTGCCAATGTTTGAGAACGTCTGCTTTGTACAAAACTGGCACTAGTATGCACATTCCCCTCCCAGTTGCTAAAAGAAGCTGAATCCTGTGTTAGCTTTCCTAATTTAGCCTGACTTTCATTACCAACAACTCCTTGCTATACTATTACTTGCATCTGGTGGCAGAAATCGAGATGAGGTCTCATTTCTGGAAGTGCCAGAGACCTGCTAAGGGTGGCTGCCAGCGGTGCTGGTGTCCTGGGAGGCTGTTGGCTTAGCAGAATGTACCTGCTCTCTATTGTTGTTTAATTTCACCTCAGCTTATCACTAAAGCAGTAAGTGCTTCATGGTCGTTCTTGTAAGTTTGTCAAAATCCCTCTTTTGAAATAAGAACCGTGAAAAGTTCTGTTTTTTACTTTATATTTTCTGCTTCACCATCTCAATCTCATTGTGATCTTAGAGGATTGCTAAGTTTTCTGTGTTTTCTCTTGCACTTTAAAAAACAGATATCCCCAACTCTGGAATCATTTTCTTGCTATCTTTAGCTTTCCTCACCCATGTTCTCCTGCCCATAGCTTCTTGGTTATTCTACTTGTTACCTATTGTCCTTGTTTCCATTTGTTGTCTTGATTTCCATTTCAGTTGCTGACTTTATATTGCTAATAAGCCAAGATGCCTTTCTGCTGAAGTTGTCACCTTTCTTCATTGTCCAATTGTCCTTTTGGCCATTTAAGATGTTTCTTCTGAGGTTTTTGTTGATTTCCTCCTAAATCCTTTATTATGATCAGTTTTCAATGCTTTTTGTAGCTTTAGGAAATACCATGTATGTGTACTTTGGAACTGTGATCTGCATAAGCAGGTTAAATACAAGGTGAAAGTTCCTGAAGCCCTGGCTTCAGATTTCCAGATGTGAATTATTTGGTGCTAAAACCATATATCCTTTACTTTCAGTGCCTTTGGTAAGAACTAGTTATCTTTTCTGAATGGCCTATCCCAAAATTAGAGTAGAAAATGAAAATACAAAACTAGCAAAGGAAACTGTTAATTAGTTAATCTTTTGGCTGATGGAAATAGCCTTGTGCTGAATCACAGGGTTTGTCTAACAGAACACAAGAAAAGTGATAATGAGCAGGTTTCAGCATGAATCACTCTTATAGTATGTTATGGCCATTAGAAAAGAATAAACACTGCACAGTGAGTTTCTTTTCTATAGGTTGTCAAAAGGGAGAAACTAAATGCTAATGAAAAACTTGTATATTAATTTTGATGAAGGTATGTCAAGCCTTTCTTTAAAATACACAGCAACGTTTGGCTCTTGATAATCTTCTCTGCTTTCCACAACAAATTAATTACAGAGTATGTTTGTCAAGAGTAATAAAGAAACTTCAGGGTTTTGGTAAAGCAAAAAATATTTGCTTTACCATTTCAGCTTATGTATGCTAATAATTTAACCACGCAAGGAGAGAATACAGCAAATTTGTCTTTAGGGGCTTTCACAGTAACACGTGTGGTTGCTAGCTTGAATCTTGAGCAACAGGTATATAATATTTAAAAAGCAAATATTATATTTAACAAACCAGTTCAGATTAATTATCTCAAAGATAGATGTAGAATTTCAGTTCTGAATTTAACAATGAAATGAAGAAGGAGAAAAATGTAAACAGAAAAATTCTAATTCAAATAATTTTTTAAATTTGGAGTCTTACTTGAAAGTCCAGCTATTTCTGGCTCCTGCACAGGCACTCTAGTGATGATACCAAGTAGAGCAGTGGTAACATCTGGGATAACTCCTTCCCAGAGGCCCTGCAGAGAGTAAAGACAGCAGTGGTGGTGAACTCAGAATTGCAAACAGGGCTCGTGGTCGACTGAGAGCTGAGTTCAGCTCACCTGACAAAATTCTTAGTTTCACTGAAAACCAAGTTAGGTTTTTAACTCTTCTGAAAGAAAAATATCTCTTAAGCTTATGGTTATAATTAGGGGGAGCTGGTTGAGTCGTTCTTCCTCCAGGATCACCACTTCTAAATCGAAGTCATGGATGTGTGTTTAGACATTGCAGTCAATGGTCAAGGGGCGTGCGGCTGGGAACCTGTTTGAGTAATTTGCTGTTCTCAGTTTTACAGCAGCAGGAGTTCACCAAAGTGCAGCTGAGCTGGGCTAATTCTATTTGAATTTAATGATCTTAAAACATTTGCCATTGATAGGGAATTCTTATCCAGCATGATCTTTGTCTCCTAAGGCATTATAAAAAATCAAAGATCTGGAAAGCAAGCACAATCTTAATTGATATCAAGTTTAAAGAGCTTCATACATGTATTTCATTAATTATTTGCATAATAATTTTTAAACAGAGTCTCTTTTTTGTAAGGTCCACCACTTTCTTTTGTTACTTTGGTTGATTCACAAAGTAAAAGAAGCTAGTTAAGCTTGAGCTCAGTGGTGGATGTGGGTGCTGCAGAATTTCTACGATTACTTCGCATCGCTAGAAAGGATAGTTGAGTTTTAAATGGTCTGCAAGATTATTACTTAATGCAATTGCACAGTAAGATTTTTAGATGTATTGGGATTTTTTAGTGTATCTAGTTTTGCATTATTTTGGAGAATATTTTTCTTTGTATACATTTCCATGTTTTTGTATAAAAACTGACTTCATCATATGCCATGCCTTTCTAGCTTAAATATAAACTATGCAGTTGAATGTATGTGCTCTGTGTATATTTTGTATTTTCCTTTAAAGACATGGTGCCAACACCCTTCTGTATTTACAATTCCAGGAATAATCATCTCGTTTGTAAGAACATCTATTTAGTAGTGCATGAGACTTGTCAACTAGCACCTATACAAGCAAGCTGCTGTTTAAAGGGAATGTTTTTTGTGCTTTCTTGTTTGAAGGTGTAAGCACAAGAGCTGCAGATAATGTTTAATTGACTATCTGTTCTTAAAGTGCTCTTCTCAATTCCCTTTGAGAGGTATTATGTTTATTCCCTATATGATATATATCAAGTCACTGGACAGGGAAGCAGGGGAGCAAGCTGTAGACATGAAGAAGTACGCTGAGTTACATAACTGTGGTTTTGTACCCCAAATACTGCACAGTGCAATCCTGGCTCATTGCTGACTGACATGAGTACAAACATGGGAGCAGTTTGTGGCTGGTGGCATTACCCTTCCCATTGGTGTTTCAGTTGGAATTGATGTGTGTTTTTGTTGACTTTTATTGTGGTTCTGTTTGGTTTGGGACATAACAGCACCACTCTTCCTAGCAAAAGTTGTTTCCTATTCCAGGTTTTTTAAGGCACCTCCTAAAGAGCAGTTCTCTCCTGTGCTGCTCCAGGGCGCAGAGTGCAAGCGGGTGCGGACCAGATGTACATTGGTTCAGAACACAGCCAGGACACAAAAGTAGCCATCCACATATTTTTACAGTTTTTATTTCTCTGTATTTTAAAACAGCATCAGAAGTTGCCAAAATAAAATAGATGCATGTGTTTTGAAAAGCATATAAGTGATTTAGGAACACAAGTGCCATTGAGCTTCAGGGGGACTTGAGCAGTCCAAGACTTGTTTGCACAGGAAAGTTACACCTTCTGTGCCAGTATAGTTCTACTGATGGATCACTCCATCTGGATTAAGTGGCTTTTTGGGGTTCATTTAATTTAAATAATACTGTAGCAGTATTTTGGAGAAGTTAAACCACTGTCTCCTTAGCTGTAGTCTATAGAATTACATTTAACAGTAGAATTTATGAATGAGTCTGTTCTGTGTGGTTAAGCAAGGTGACTCATAGAAATTCCAGTACTGGGTAGTGGTATCTTGGCCCTAACTTTAAGAACCACTAAACTAAATAAAATAAAGACATCCTTATTCCAAATTAAGGTCACTGGGGGAGTTATAACTGTGTGTGTTTTCAGTTCATGCCCTTTTTTATTAAGGTAGCCCCCAACTTGCTAAGGAAATCCGATCAGAATTGCTCTGTACCATTTACAGTACAGAACTCTACCTAAATCCCTTATGAAAAGAGAGGAATAACACTAATATCTAGATGATGTATAATATTTTAGATCTTAGAGTGATTATGAAAGATGAGCACACTTACTCCATCTCTTAATTGTTAAATTGCTATATTGACTATATGATTCTAAAGTTTTAAGCAACAGCAACAAAAAACCCTGATGCCATTATTCTCCATACAAGTGACCATTTATGAGGTTCCAGGTGGTATTTTTTTCATGTTTGAAACCAGATTTTTGTGTTTATGGCAGCTCAGTTACAGGATGATCCTTATCAAAACTTTGATATGTTCATTTTCCTCTTAACAACGAAGTCTTTTAGACTGTGAAATAATCTTCCCTGAAAAGGCCCATAAAAGAGCAAGTGTCACCACTGACATAAATTAAATATCTTCCTCTGTATCACTCTTGGTTTTAATCAGAGGCAACCTGGCTATTTAATGATCCTTAGGCTTCCTCGTGTGTCCTTTGCCTGAAACCTGGGGTCTTCTCCAGGACCTTCTCTATTCTACACTGAACTGCCAGATTCTGATGTAAAAGTCTCTTGTAAGCAAGATGATACTCCCAAACCAGGTTGCACAGATGCTTCAATACCCCTAGGATTCCCAGTTTTCACCTTCCAGAGTTACCTGCTGCAGTTTTCCGCTGGGGCAGCTACATTTGGACTTCTCTGTAGCACCCACTTCAAATTCAGTTCTCTGCAGGGTTGAAATCCCAGTTGTGATCTTTACTTTCCTCCTACTCATTTTCTACAAAACTGGATTACCTCTGTTTGCAAGTGAAGATGAGGTAGCATCTCTGTGATTACTAGACATTAGCTGCTGCTGGTGTGTATTTTTCTGCATTGATGGTTTTGGCAGGGTTCAGGTGATTGAAAATTAAGACCTTGCATTTCTGTGGCTGCAATGTAGTCTTGGGCATGCAGCCACATTCTTCTTATTAGCACTCTAAAAGCATTGGGAGACCACAGGCAAGATCTGTATTTCACTATGCAGACACCTGAACTAGTTTAACCTGCAATTTTTGTTTACTAAAGTGTGTGCCAAAACTCACTAATTTGAGAGGAGCTAAAATTTCCCTCCCTATTGTGCAGAGTTTCAGTTTAAATAGCTGCAAGAGATGAGTCATGGGAGAGGTGAATTACCTTTCTCATTCAACAGAAGTATTATGCAACTGTCCACAGCTCAGGAGGCAGCTGGTGATATGCCCAGAGGCTGGACCAAGCCCAGCGTCTTCACGGTGGGGACATCAGTCTTTATAACAGTTCTATGCCAAGAATGGAAAACTAACAAAACTCCAAACTCCCTTCATAACTTTTAATAGGACACATGCAAAGGCTTCATATATTTAGGTATTAGGTTGTGGATTCAAAAAGGTTTGTGAGCTGTTTTTTAATAACCGAGACTGCTTAGAAAACTTAGCAGGTAAGTCCTGCTCTGTACAAAATAATCTAATATTGTGATTCCCAAAAGAATGCCTTAAAATGCATCTGTATATTTGTTATGGATACATTTGTTGCAGGGGTGGAGGTTTTTGTAGGGGTTTTATTGTGTTGTTGGCTTTTTTGTTGTGTTTTTGGTTTTGGGGTATTTTTTTGTGTTTTGTGGGGTTTTTGTTTGGTATTTTATGTTTGTTTTTGTGGGTTTTTTTTGTCTTGTTTGTTTGTTTTGGAGATTTTTTGTTTGGTTGCTATTGTGTTTGAAGGAGGAAGACAGTACCAGAGAGTTACAGTAGAAACACTACAGGGGTGCAGAGCAGCTACAGGTGTGTGTGCCCCTGTGATATGCAGGTACAGCAGTTCATGTTTGGCATGATTGCTTCATTGTGATCCGCAGTTGGGCACATCCATGGAGTTATATATTTAGAAATGAGAGTGAATATGCTCTGAATATGCTTATAAACATAGCAGAATTCAAGTGCCCTTGACAACCAGCCCCTTCCCCGCCTTCTGTCTGTCCAGCACAGAAGCTATTTGGACGATGAACCCTCATAGCCAACAGTGCGGAAGTGTGTTACGTACCAGCAAGGCAAGAGAAACAGATTTAAGCTTAATAAAATGTGATTAACAAAAAGCCAAAATGACAAGAGAATCTTTGAAACAGTTTAAAGAAGAGGTACAGAGTGAAACACAAAGCAGGGTAAACACCGCTGTACTTCTTCTGGGAGATACAGAATTGATACAATCCAGTTACATAAAAAATAATTTTAGTAGTTGTTTTTATAGTTGTGTTTTTGATGTTAGTTCAAGAGTGTTACTGAGAGAGCTGCAGTGGATTAGAAATCCTCAAATCAAACTGCTTTTCTCTGAGGGCCTAACTTTGCCTGGGTTTATACGGAGAAATAATACTTTTTACGGGATCCGCTTTTTGAGCTTAAAAAAATCAGCCCACTATTGAGATCAGAGTTTGGCAATCAGTTTTGAAAATTGTATTTTTAAATCCAGTAGAGTGTTGTCACAGTTCTAATACTCCCGTTACTTAAGCTTTACCACCTGAATGCTGAGCATAAGAGCTGCTTAACACAGTTCTCTGAGCCTCCACACCTTTGATTTTACTCTAAAACGTTCAAATATTCCAACCAAACATGAACCATCATGTTTGTTGCTGCTGTTATTACTTAAAGGAGGGATATGATTAAAAATATGTAGATGCAAAAATGGTCAAATACATTGCAGACAAGTTCAGCCAGGGTTTTGATAAAAAGTACCCTTATAATTTGGGCACAGAGTAGTTATGAGTATCTTGAGCTCAGATGCCATAGGCCTAGTTTGGCTGCTTTTGATGATTCACAAAATTGGAATGCCAGAAAGAGAATAACTGGGAAGGGCCACCGAGGCTTCTGGTTTGCCTGTTGGTCCAGGTATCAGTTTTAATTCCTTGTTTATATCTGGCACTATCAAAAATCTGGATTTCATTTCCCTAACTGGCAGTCATCCCTTTTCTCTGGAGCAATGCTTTTTACTTTTTATTTGTTACCACAAATGTATGGTGACACTTTGTATTTAAGCTGAGTTTTACAGTGATACTCAACATTCACTCTTGCTAGCTTTGTGATCATGGTAGAGTAGTTTAAAACAGAAGTTAAAAACATGTTCAGGGATTGCTTGGACTGCAGTTCCACAATGATGATCCTATGTGCAAGCAAAGCACTAGCCATGATTTGTTGTTTTTTAAACTTGCTGTGAGAAGTGGCACTTGATGAAACCCTTTCAGAGCTTTGGGTCACACCAGCAAATCCAGGTTATCTCTGCCTACTGGTCCCCCCAGCATTTCAACGCATGGCATGCACACCATGCACTACCACAGCTCCTGTGGTGCCCGCAGCATCCCAGGGCTGGCAGGCAGACACCTGAACCTGGGGACCTGCTGCTGTGGAGGTGCTACGGGATGTGCAGGCCTCTCTGTTGCATTTCCTGTGAAAGCCGCCAAGAGCATGAGGGGAGGCAGATGCTGCATGTCCCTCCCACACTCATCTCCATCGCACGTCCAGAAACTCTTTCCTCCCTCCAGGTTCTGAGCTGCTTCAGTTCTCATTTCAAATTACACCTGGTGTCTATACACTCTTTCAGTATATGATGGCAGTTACATGTATTTCATCACATTACTATGCATTGATTCCTGCTGTCATCACAGGTCTTCTCAGCCACTGACCACATTAACCTTTTAGAAGAATGGGTTGTCTCTGAATATGTGGGAAAGCCCAGTTGCCTTGGACAAGCTGAAGTCTTGCTGTGCCTCTTATGTTCTCTTGAGAATTCTCTTAAATCCCTCCAGTAGTGGATTTCATGGAATCCGAGGCACTAAACACCAAGAAACCACCCAACCCCCTCAGTGCTGTTAGCAGCAGCCCTTTGCTCTCCCAGTCTGCCATGACTGCCAGATTGTATTCTGTGTTTACCTTGAGGATTTTATTTGTCATTGATCACCATTCACAGTGCTGTCTCCAATGTGCAGTCAGCTGCTTTGCTGCAGAAAATTGATAATACTGGAGTCCTAATTATTGTAGGTGCTCCCCTGGCAGCAGCAGCTGCAGGGCTCTGCCCCATGACTCATATGTGTGGTGTGGGCTGTACAGCCCCAACAAAGGCCAGTTTAACATGCCTGCACATGAAAATCCTCTGAAAGAGCTGTTCATTTTCTATCAAATTTGGTCTGTCACGTGCAAATGTATATGTTGTGGGCGCTGCGCTGCTCTCTCCCAGGCCCTCAGCTGGAGAGTTGCACCAGTTACTCTCACTTTTCTGTGGAAGTCAGTGTGGGAGGAGGGTGGGCTGTTGGAGGAATGGGAAGAGTTTATTTGGACACGGAGACAAACACCATGTTTTTCCACCTACATCTCTCTCTGAGTTTTGCCTTTCCTCCCAACTGCTTGAAAAGCTAACAAGGACCTGGAGCTGAAACCAGCTCCATATTTTGACATGTCTTCACACTGCTCTTGTGAGGATGGACCCATGCTGCAGTGAGTCCTTTTGTTTTAATACCTCTTAATCCCTGTTATCCACCATACTGTTGTGGTTTTTCAAGCTCTGCTCAACATCTGAAGTAAATGAGAAGCAGTGCTACTGGAAAATGTTTGGGAAGGGCTTGTCCTGCAAGGCCTGCTGCTGGCCACAGCCTGATCTTCTCGAAGAGATTTCACACATTTCCTGCTTCCTGACCATTTGCTAGGGAGGGGGGAAATAATTTTCATTTTTCTAAACTAGATTTTATTTTTGAAAACCGTTCAAATAATAAACAACCACCTATTAACCCAGCATGCTTTAATGCTCCAAATCTCAATATAAAGACTACAGAGAGCACAAACATAACATTAAAAAAGCGTGCACAGTTATTCCTCCTGCCCAGCGCCTCTCCCCCGTAGAGCACGCAAGCTGTCTCTTTAATAATGCAAAGGAGCAGTAAATTTCAAGCTGAGGATGGGCAATAACAAGGAGAGTTATTTCCACAATGCCCCAGTGTCAGCCCCTGGCTTAGGAGCGCACCTTATTAGTTCTAACAGCCTGGTTAGCATCGGGTCACCTCCGTGGCTCTGGTCCCTGGCAGGGTCACCCATCTCCAGGCTATATGTGGGGCGAGGGGGAAGGGAGGTGAGATATGGAGATTCTCTTATCACCCAGCATTTTTAGCACTGTTTATTTTTATTTACACCCCTGCTTTCTTTTCCACCTCCCCTTACTTCTGCCCTCTGTCCCACCCAGTCTATCTTTGCAACCTGCATAAATCTCATGTGGTGGGCAAGCCCCTCCCCTGTGAGAACAAATTAAAGCAGAAACCATGTTACTGTGGGGGTTCATCTGTATTTCTTTTCAGCAGAGAAATAATTCAAATTAATCAGGCTGTGTTTGTGTATGGACAAATAACAACGTGCATTAGAAATTTTTAATGAAAGCAAGCCCAACATGGTTGCATTCCCAATTAAGCATGACTGTAGCATGACTGTCTGAAATGAATGCGCCTGTGTGTGCACAACGGGCAACACTAAAACCCTCCCTCTATTTTCAGGGGCCACAGAAATTGTGTTTAGGATCGTTCCTTTAAAGCAAGCCAACCCAAATAGCTTTTAAAATGAATGTTCATTTTTTTCTGAAAGGAAAGGTAGGAAAAGCTGTGCATGACAGAAATGTTCATGTGCAGTTTCGATACAGCCCCATCACCACCTGCCCCCTCCCCCAGCCACCAGCTCCTATCCAAAAATGAATGCAAAGAAATACTATTAGGCTGTCTGGTTATGTATTTTTTATGAGGCCACACAAGACACTGCCTGACCTCGTCCAGCTTATGTTATAACTACATTGAAGATGCTTTTCATTTGGGTTCTGGTTTTCAGCCTGGATGACCTCTATTAAATAAAAAAAAAAAAAAAAGAAAAAAATGGCCTAATATGTGACCCCTGGGACTAGTCGCTTCAAGGATTACATTTAATTCATATGATAATACTGAAATATAATGTTTCTGCGTCTAATGTTTTGGACATTTTTTTCTTCTTTATTTCAGGGGCCTTTTGAGTCTTGTCAAAGATTTTATTTATTTATTTATTATCTGTTTTGGGGGGAGGACAAGTAACTGGTGCTCCGTGGTCAGATTCTTAAAAATCACCTTTCTTCCTTTGGGAAGCAGGCGTGAATACAAAAGACTGCATTTTCCATTTGAAGGAGAAGAGGAGAAACAAAGGCAGAGAAATTATTTTTCATAAGAAAGCGTGTCTGCCAAGAGCTCGTCAAAATAAAGACACACTCTTTGTTTTGGCATTTGCTTATCTAGTTGATAAGAAGTGACCTGCTTTCTCCACGCAACCTGGCTGGGGGGGCACTGACAAATCCCCCCTTTACCTCCTTCCTTGCCTCCAGCTCCCATTGTCTGCCTCGCCACCACCGCAGCCCTGCCGCTACCAAAGACAAGTATTTACTGCACAAACCCACCTGCAACGCCGCCTCTGTGCCAGAGCTACACGGTTGGGCTACTCGCCCCAGTGATACAGCCTCCCAGCAGTTCTGAGAGACAACACATATTTCAGGGGTTTATAACTTCTTCATTAAAATGTACTCTGGGATGAAACATGACTCGTGGCGGTTCAGCTTAGGAGCAAATTTGCTTTTACCAATTCCAAATATAAATTTGACCCTTCCTTAAATATTCTGCATGCAAGAAAATGTTTAATAAAATGTCTCTCTCTATATATATAAATTCTGTTTTTCTCCAACCCTCTCACTAAAATCACGTCCAGAGGTGTACAGTGGAACTCAGCAATCAGTCTGCAATCTGATCCGAGACCTTGTGCTGGGGAGCAATGAAGCCCTTAATCATTCACAGTAATGACACATTTGTCGGGAAGCGCCACATGTACCCAACATGCGTTTTAATGTTGTGGTTGTTAAAAAGCAGTGGTGGTGCTTTGGTGTGAGGGGTCTTCCTCTTCCTCCTGCAGCTCACCCAGGCTGCTGGCTGCCTAAACCCGTGTCTGTTCAGAATAATGGGCCTGTGCTCCCGGACACCTGCTCCCAAATCATAGGTGCAATGTTTGCAAGGGGATATACCATCCTGATTATCGTTTTCTACTGTGACTGGAACTATGAAACAGTAAAACTACTACGTGCAGAATTAGACCTCGGGTACCACTTGGGTTTTGTGGTGATAGTCCAAGCCATTAGTGTGCTGATGGGGACCTGGGTGCTCTCGTGCCGCCGGAGCTCTGGTGCTCCACAACCCACATCCCTCTCAGCCACCAAGCGTACCAGGGAGCCCCGAGGTCTGGGGTCTGCACATTAACCTGGCATACCATTGCGTTTATTTGCGCCATAGGCTGAACCTTGACAGGTTTTGGTGACATTTTGGTTAAAATCTAATTAGTGCAATGCATGGCACCATGCACGGTCCATGTATATGCGCACCGGCGTTGTGATATTAAAATAAAACCATACAGCCTTTTGGTTTCCTTTTGTAAGGCATTAAGCTGTGACCCTCCCCTCCCTCCTCCCTCCCCCTGTAGCCCCAGACTTCACCATGCCCTGACTGCTGGCTTAACATGGAGTTGTCTTTTTTTTTTTTTTTGTTTTTTTTTTTTCATAAACCCAGTCACCACCCGGCCCGGGGGGGGGGGGGGGGAGGGGGGAGGGAGAGCAAGGGGGAACTAAACCCCCCGAAGGATGGGTCTTCTCCAAAAGCCCCCGGCGGAGCCGCGTGGGGCCCCGGCCGCTGAGGTAAAGCCCGCGCGCCCCTCGCCCCTCAGCGGGCCGCGCGCCCCCGGGGCAGGGCGGGGCGGGGCGGGGG